>JAOTRH010000025.1:17131806-17163252 GCA_034768845.1 Heliamphora exappendiculata | reverse complement strand
GTGGTTATTTTGTTATTTGTTTGTTAACTAAATGGTAGTTTAGTCATTAAGACTAATTTTGGTTTAGACTTTATTTATTTATATTCTATAATTTCTCTTTAGTTGTTAAGCCTTTCATTATTGCAATAATAGTTTTTCTCCTTCATTTTCAATTTTGCTAACAATAGAAACACGAGTTTAAAGAGGAAATATGAATTGATATGCACCATTTTCTATATTGTACTGCTTAAAATAGGCTCGCTTTTGGCACTTGATATTCTCTATATTACTGCTGAAAGTAGATGCTTATATATTCACATGGATTTATCTTAAAGACATATGTCAGTTGGGCTTCTGTAGCGGCCTGGTAAAGGCCAAGTCTTCATGTCTCTGTGACCTCTGTCTTCTGAAGCTTCCCAAGAAGTTGGGAGGGGCTGAAGCTTTACAATGGAAAAGAATGAAAAGAGATGAAATCAGGTAATGATGCAGGTATCAAGTTGCATGGGGACTTATTTCATATTAAACAAAATTTTGTAGTATGTCACATCTGATAGAGAATTGTTGATAATGCTAAGCGTGCTGTCTTTATGATTGAGAAATATGTTAGTGTTTATTGATGTTGAACAGAAAGGACCATGATACACACAAGGAAAAATAGTCCAAAACTTTCATTAGAAGGGTGTAGGAGAGTGTACTATCTTATTGTGAGTTCCTTTTTCCAACCTGGTCGATCTTTTAAGCTGGCTTGCTCCTACAATGTGCTTCCTGATATCAGGAGCTTTGTTTTGACAGTTGACCTCTAGAACAAAGCAGGCCTTCACAAACCACCATCTTTTGGATGGTCTCTCTGCTTATCAATTAGGGAGTCTTCATGAGATTTCCTCCTTTTTATGATTCCTACTTCCATGTTTTGGGTAAGAGAAAGGACTCTATGGTGTTTTCATCTACACTGGGGTTGAAAATTGAAATGAACAATAGCTCTATTATTTCGCACAATTCATGATATATTGTTCCATATATATATATATATATATATTAATGTGTTTATCAATTGAATGGGTAGACCCACAGGTCACGCCGGCGAACGACGTCGATTTCGTTGGGTAAAAAATTGGGTCTGCTTGAGTATAACATTTACGGCAACCCACGCTGCACGCCACCGCCATCTCTGCCGTGTCTCTCTCTCTCCCTCTGCTCTCTCGCTCACTCTCTCTCTCCCCACGTCCCCGCAGCCACCGCCGACCCCCACCGGCGGTTTTGGGTGGCGGTGCTTTTGGTGGGTTATTTTCATTTATTGAACGGAGCAGAGAGAGAGAAGAAATGACGAAGGAAAATTAAAAAACAATAATTTAAATAAGGATAAAATTAAAAATAATATAAAATAATTACTGATGTCAGCCTTTTATGTTAAATTTTTAAACGGTTATTTGACGAAAGAGAGTATTTGAAATATAAAAACAAAATAGAATAGAGATTAGTGTAATTTTAAAAATCACGAAAAGAATCATTGTAATAAGTTTAAATTTTACGGGAGGCAAGTATAATTATTTAAAAAAATAAAAAAAAATTTGAAATTTAGTTCAAAGGCTAAACTAGCTTTATTCATTGGCTTAATTTGTTTTCAGCAATCCGGGGGTGAAGTGATGGTCTCCAACTTTGGCATTCGCAGGACTCGCTCAGATGAATATTTTCCGTCGTTTGAGCAAAACCCCAGTCAGGCAAGTCTGGTGTGCACTTTTGAACCTTCATCCTTTGGTGTTCGAGTTTATTTATTACTTAAAATTTGTTGAATTTATGATTTATATTAAAAATAAAATTAATTTAATCAAAATTTGGGGTGTTTTGATTGAAAAATATTCGTTTTACATTTCCGGTCAAATAGCTATAAGTATCGAAATAATTTTATTTTTTCTATAAATAACAAATTTAATAAACTTAATAAAATAAATTATTTCCACCATAAAATATATCTAAGAGCAGAATCCATGGAAACAGTACCCTTCTCCTCCTCATAAATATAAATATAGATAGGCAAATTATGTAACGTGCACTTCTTTTGGTGCACTCCTTTAGGTTATTTTAAATGCGATTTTAATTATAACAAGTTTAATTATGTGATTATTTTAACTTTGACTTATAATTATATAAATTTAAATTTAGTTATGAAGAATATAAATATTGAATGCAGATACGAATATTGAATGCACATAGATATGAATATAACTGGGTATTTCTAACTATAGATTTTTGTAGATCTTGGCATGGGACTAGAAACACTTAGTCTTTTTTTAAAGTCTTTTTTTAAGTTTTCTTTTATCTTTTTTTGATTTCTTCTTTTATTTTTTGGTTATTTTCTCATTTTTCTCATTCGTTGTGAGTAAAATAAGTAATTATTTTATTAAAGTTGGAAAAAAATGCACTAAAAACAAAAAACCTTATTTTTTGCAATTACAATCTCTTTTTAATATACCTTTTGAACTTTTAAAATCTTTTGGTCATTTTTTATGTCTACAATTATTTGTAACAAGAAAAATTTTAAAAATATAAAAGTGTGAACTTCTGTTAAAATTCTTTACTAACACCCAAAAAAACACATAAAAAAGTTATCTCAAACTGATCCTTCAACATGTACTGTTACTTGTTTGGAGATTTTTATTTTTTTCCCCTTTTTGTAACCTTTCAACATGACAAAGCTAACCCGGAATTGGTATCGGTTTTAGGGAGTCGGGGTTTGAAAAGTACAAGATTTTGACAAAAATTATAAAAACCACTATATAATATTGCAAAATTTCAAAAGAAAAAAGGACAAAATTTCTTAGTTGTAAGAATTAGAAATCATGTGTTGCCATGCATAACCACTATATCATATTGCAAAATGTGAAAATACCAAGTGGATTAGGTGACATTTTCCTAAAGTTAATTTAATGCACATTCTACATAAACTCATTTTCTATGCCATTCACTTTAATCAATATGGTTGCAAGATGATGAAGAATTCCTCACAACAATTTGGTTTGATTTTTTTTTTCTTTTTAGGAAGACGATGAAGAATTTCTGCAGTCGGTGTTTGAGCTCGGGGTGGCGTATGGCAGGGATGATAACCATGGACGGACCTAGATCCAACTACGGACATCTAATTATTAGTCGGATTGGGTCTTGTAGTGATTAATTAGCAGCATAGCATATTAATTAGCAGAGGTTTGTCCCAAACCAGGATAGCATGGAAGCTTGGATAGGGTTTGGGGAGTTCTTGGGGATAGGAAATAACCGGTGTTTGGACTTCCTATGCAAATAAGGAATTGGAACTTGTTTAATGTCATGTGGAAAACGCTTGCGGCTAAGGTCATGTGTTACTATCAAATTTGCACCATTATGCAGGTTTTTTAAGGGTAAATTTTCTTTTGTGTGTCATGGTTTAGGCTTAATTTCGCTTTAATCTCGTTTATTATTTTAAAATGCACGGTTTAAGCATTGTCCTGAACTTAAATTTTTTTAACTTAAAGCTCCTCATAGCCATCTTCCTTCGTGTCGAAGATGCTTGCGGCTAAGGTCATGTAACTATTGAATTTGAACCATAATTCTTTGTTATTTCGGTCGTTCGGTTGGCTCCTAGCCAATTTTCTTCTTTTTTGTCCCTGTGGGTATGGAGTGGTATCTCCCTTCCGTGTTTGAGGTCTTTATCATCAAAATATTTCTATTTTCTTTGCCAATTAAAAAAAAAATTATTGAATTTGCACCATTATGCATGTTTGTTGGCATAAATTAATTTCCTTTTTTCTTATGGTTTAGGCTTAATTTCGCTTTAACCTCGAATTTTATTTCAGAATACAAGACTTAGGCTTCGTTTGGCTGCCAGCTTAAAGTCTCTTGGATTAAAGCCCTCAAAGTCATCTTCTTGTTTGACAACCTCAGGTTTTTTGTTTTTTATCTTATTGACCTAAAATACTGTTATATACTTTTGAAAATGGCTCAACTTTTATTATAATTCACATTCATTTTTATAAAAATTATATTTTTAAAATCTACTTTTTAAGACCTATCTAAGAGGATTTATAGCGAATATAAAATTATGTCAAAATAAAAAAAATATTTATAACAATTTCTTTTTTATTACAAATTTTTTGACTTATTGTCTTATAGTCTTTGATTTAAAATCAATTTAAAACAAATGAGTTTTTAGCCTTTAAGACACCTCTAAAGTTCACTGAACAAGTTTTTTTGTTTTGCTTATTTGAATTAAAGTGACGCAAAATAAAAAATTTGGTTTAAAATCAAGTTACCAAACAAAATCATAAAACATGTGTATAAAATATTTTCTTCACCTAAAGTTGTTTTGAAACCAAATTAAAATGATGTTATTCCCATCTGGACTTTTTATTTATTTATTTAGATGTGTTAATTTGGAGGGGAAATGTCATTAGAGATAATTCATATATATACTGTGTATAACATTCAAGGACAGAGAGCAAGGGAGCTTGGAAGGCCACCTTTTAAATTTCAAAAATATCTAATTACTTTAGCTAGTATTAGTTTTAAGAGTTTAAAGATAATATTGATTGGTTCTAAAGATTTTCTTGAAACTCACCATCTAACATCTTCTTTTGAAAATCATTCGTAATCTTAATTAAAATTTTTCGTCCATTCTTATTAAGATATTATTTTGTAAAAGGAGAAAAAATAGAATTCCACTTTGGTCAATACAAAATATTTGTTTTTGATAAAATACCCAAACTTAGTGAAATTATAGCAATACAGATATTTCTAACAAATATACTATTTTCTATTATTGTTAGAATTTCAAAGATACCCTCATAAAAGATCCAGTGTTATGGACATTTGTCGCACATTTGCATTCACTTTATTTTGACAAAAACATATTTTTTAAAATTATTTGTTCTAACATTTTTTCCCGATTTTTCCCGGCCATCGCCGACGACTTTTTCGACGAGTTCTTGTAACTATTTTTGCCAATTCTTCGATGATAATTTTCAACGACCTTCCATAGTTCACTTGTCATTTTTCTGACAACTTTTTCAATGATTCACAAAACAGATAAATTTCACTGTTCGTTGTATTTGAATAGTGAAATTTATTTCACTCCAACACTAACTACATTAAAGATAAATTTTACTGTTTGCTATATTTAAATAGTAAAATTTATTCATATTTGTTTTACCACTAACCGCACTAAAGATAAATTATACTATTCATTGTATTTAAATAATTAGATTTATTTTTGTTCATAAAATCATACTATATCTATCGTTATCACCATATTAGCCATCAAGAAAATACAAAATAGAAAATTTAATTTTTTGTATTTAAATAGGTAAAATTATATCTTTGGTCTAATATTGAGGGATAAATTGTTGAGAGGAGACGAAAGTATGTGTATTTAGAATAGTCAAGTTATTTTGGTATAATTTCGTCAATGAATTTTAAGAGTTAAAATTTTTTTTATTTGATTTAATATTGTATAAAATATTAATTATATACTTTGCGCCAAAAGCTCTATTTTTATTAAAAAAATAAAATTAAAAAGACAAATAATAAAAATTCCTAAAGAATTAGTTAGAGAGATAAACTTATATAATTAATTTTAAAATATTCAAATCTATAAAAATGAGGAAGTTTTTCTTTAAAACGAAATTGGGGCGACAATCATGCTCGTTTGCACCAATTTCCGTGCAATCATCCAACGACGGCACTAGGTAGCGAATGAGGACATGTGACTGTGCTGGGAAGCATGCACAATGCTGGATGTCTTGTAGTTTACCATTTTGATTTTCAAATATATTTTTATGATTAAATTCGCTTATAATTAGATTCGCTTATTATGTAGAGTTCGTTAAATTTATTATTTATGAAAAAAATATAAATTGATTTAATATTTGTAACTATGCGATCTTATAACACTTTTCTACAAATCAATAGTTATAAACAATAAAATTGATAACTAAACTGTTATACAAATATCTTCTATCGCATAACTATAAATATTTGATCAAATTAAATTTTTTCATGGATAACAAACTTGATGAGTACTAAATAAAGAACGAATTTGATCGTAAAAATGCATTAAAAAATAAGAGTCATGAGTCGCACAGTCCCATGGTGTGATGGTCCTCAATTCAAGCGAGAACGAGAATACTTAACCATGTAATAATTGTATAATACATTGATTTAACAATTATACCTTATACAATGTATGTTTGTACTATGCATGATCTAACGATGATGCATTACATAATAATTGTACAGACCTTTTCTTCTAGGTAGCATCATTTTTTGTGAATTAATTCAACTATCATGGATGTTTGCCAAAGTTACAGTTGGTAATTTTTAGCTTCCTATTACGAATTTTAATTATAAACTATAATTTTTAAGCACTTATAATTTCTTCTATAAATTATAATTTATAAATTATTAATATTTACAATACCAAACACCCTCCATATATTACATAATAATGGCATGGTAGATCGATGACCCTTTCTCCTAATTAGGCTAATTTTTGTGAATCAATTCCTTATATCATCAGTACTTTTAAAAAAAATTACTATCATTATGACTATCATTTTTAGCGTTGTAATAATTATTTACAATAATTCTCTTATAAAGTTTTATTTATAATTATTTTCATATAAAATATTTTTTTAAATAATTATTTTTTCATCAAAATAAATAAAGCATTGATTTCACCTTTTTGACCGTATTAAAAAATGATTACGCATCAAACTGTAACTTTACATCAAAATATGAAATTGTTCTCATAGTCTACTTTCTTTTTAAGCAATGAGTGTCTTTATGCATTGTCATCTACATAAGGTGCTGTTTGAACTATTTAAAAAGATAATTTTTAAATTATTTTGTTTATTTTTTAAAAAAAAATCACTATTCTTTTTAAAAAAATTTCTAAGATAAAAAAAGACTATACATATCCTAAAAAAACTATTTTTTTAAAAATAAAATGACTATAATATTTTTAATTAAAAAGTAAATTATGCTTTCAATAATAAAAAAAAATTATACTAATATCTCAAATACTACATTTAAAAAATAAAAAATAATGACATATTAGACATTTTAACAAAAAAAAAACTACTCTAAAAATTATCTCAAATACTAACTTTTTTTTTAAAAAAGCCAAAACCTCTTAAAAAACCAAACTTTTTAGGGCAGGGAAACAAAAATTAAAGTTTACAAACATTGGTGGATTCCCCGCATGAAGTCGCTAAAGATTTACTCACCCCCAAATCTGAGTAAGGAAGCCAAGTTGCGGAACTAAGTGATCATAACAATTTATGGGATGTAACCAAGATACGGGAAAATTTCCTCAATGAAGATGCTGAGATGATTTTGGCATTGCCAATAAGCCAGCCGTAGGGTTTTTGATGATAAGCTGATTTGGTGTTACACTAAAAGTAGAGTTAATTTGATCAAATCAGGCTATTGGGTGAAAAAAGATATGCATGAAGAGAGATCAGGAAAGATACTAGGTCTGGCCCAAGCTTGCAACCCATAACCAATTGGTGGACCAAGCTATGGAATCTCCAATTTCCATCAAAAACCAAGATTTTAGCATGGCGAGCTTGCTGTCGAGCTTTGGTAACAACCACGATATTGGAAAGCAAACATATCCTAATCCAAAGGATATGTCGACGTTGTGGGGAAGCTGATAAAACCATTAAACATGCTCTTATGAGATGTAATAAAGCTAAGGATGTATTGAAGGAGGCAATTCTCATCTCTTAAACTTTCGAGTGGGCATGTTTACTAATTGGGTTCGAGAAATTCTTTTATCACAAATTACTACTAAAATGCGTTTATTCGTGGTTTTAGCTTGGGCACTTTGGAGCGATCGAAAACTCTGTCATTTTCTCGAGCAAAACAGTGCAATCTTGGCTAACAATAGTTGGAGTTCTGAACTTCCTATCACGGTACCACACTGCAAATGTTATTGATCCCAATAACAGTGTTGGCTCAACCAGAAAGTCTCTAGTGGTTTGGTCTCCACCTTCTTCTGGAACATACAAAATAAAATACGGATGGAGCTTGTAACATTAGAAAAAGGAAAGCAGGCCTAGGCCTTATTTTAAGAGATTGAAGATGTATGTTTTTGACCGCTTGCACATAAAAATTGCCCTAATGGAGCTCACCAAATGCTACTACTGCCTCAGCCCTCCTACACGGCTCCATCTCATAGCAAGGGAGCTGTCGCTCACAAGCTTTAAAGTGGAACTAGTAATTACCTGTGTCTAAAGGTACTTTGAATATAATTTAATTTAAATAAAAATTAATCTTGTTAATTATCATGGTAGATATTTAAAAATATTCTCATTAAGCATACTAAAAATAATGAAATAGGTGATTTACATATGTAATAAAAATATATATTTAATCAAAGATTAAAAAAATTGAATTTGAAATAAAAAAAAAGAAAAAATATCAAATTTAAAATTAAAAGTGTAAAGAAATTTAAATTACAAATGAAAAAAAGAGAGAGAGAGAAAGAGAGAAAGAACACTTATCAACATTAACACCCTTGTGAATTGTATTATAAATGTAATACTCTAAATATAATAAATGTTATAAATAAGTAAGAAGAGGATCGCTTGAGACTGGGTAAATATAAGCTGGGAATACAAAGTATTACAGACTGAGATCTCCTCCATGGCGTGTGCCCGTGTGAACAGATCAGGAAATAAGGCTGCTCATGACTTGGCTAAGTTCACTTTACATTCCACTGAAAGGAATGCATAGAAAAATAAATGTACGGAGTGGGCTGTTCCAATTTTGTGTAAAGAAGGTACATATGTTCCAAATTAAAAAGTATTTTATAATTTTAAGAAAATGAAAAAATGTGTCAAAAGTTTGCTTAGGCTCAATGCAGTTTCTTTAAAGGATTATGCTATTTATGGCTCAATGGCGGTGGATAATAGGTAAAAAAAAATATAGATATTTGTAAAAATAGGAAGCTCTAGTTTTAAAAATATATTAATATTAAAAAAAATTTATCTCCACTAACCTATTATTCATCACTAATGAGCGGTTGTTAATATAACCCTTCTTTAAAAGCTCCCATTTTCTGGTTTTGGAATATTTTCGTTTATTTTTTCATGTTTTAAATAAAATTTTGGATTTTTTTGGCATTTTTCGTATTTTATTTAAATTTAAAATTTAAAATTTCTCCAATTAATTAAGATTTTAAAATAAATTTTTTAAACATCACAAAGAAATAATCACAGTTATGTAATATATATATATATATATATATATATATAGATTCCCATAATTAATGTGAAAGTTTAATTAAAACTATGGCTTAAAAATTTATTGCAAACAGGACGTTACCCTTTTTTATTTAACAAAAAACTGGCATTACAAATATAGGGCTCAAATAATTACTTATTATTTTATTTTATTTTATTTATTTATATTTTTAGTAATTTTTTATTATTTAGTCAAATTATTATCGCATCTCTTTAGGGCGAGTTTAAAAGATAAAATTTTAATTAAAATATTAAAAAAAAAACAAAAATAAATAAATAAATTAAATTTTATATTATTTAAAAGAGGTCGAATATTGACATGCACGGCTGGAGTTCACGTAGAGCACAAAATGACGTCACTAAATCACTCCGCTACCACCTTTCACCATGGATTAGTTTCTCATGACCAGTTACCGTAGGTCGAACTCTAGAGAAGTTGGCTGACGTAAAAAGCCTGAACCCCAAAAGACAGAATGGCCAAGGTCTAGTGACAGGTCAGAGCTCGACAATTGGAGCCGAGCAACACGTGTCGAGGAGCTTTGTAAGGTGAGCAAAGTGTATACATAGATATCATAGCCAAATGCGTGGATATCAGGGCCGTGATACGCCTATCAACGTAGAAATTTGTAAGGAGATATCAATAGCAATTGGGCTAATTTTTTGGCTTAGAGTGTTCAAAATGATTGACTTGTCCCAAATAAAATTTAAGGGACAAGTAAGCAAATTAACATGACAAAATAAACTAGTCAACAAGTATGAAGAAATAATTATACTGATTAGTCACATTAAGCATGTTTAGCCAAGATAATAATAGAGAGATAATGGTCCCACTTGCTCAGGTTGGGGTCAGGCGGACCGAACGGATCGGGTATGTTCTGCTTTATAAATAGCCAATAAATCAAATGACAAATATATGCAATCTCATTTTCACAAAACAAAAACTTTGTCAATTTTATTATTCGCTATCTTTTTCCAAAACAAGCTCTAACTTGATCATCGGAGGGTTCGTCGGTATAAACACCGACAGACATTTTACCATTTTTTTGTGTAGACGAATGTAGATTATATTTAGAATCAACTTAACCGAGTGGACGGGACACGTATATCACAATATTAATCCTCAGCATTACTTATTTTTGAATTTAGTGAATTTTTTTAATCTTTTAATAAGTTTTTAGTTTTTTAATTTAATTTTATTGAGTTGTTTCAAAAAAAATAAAAAATTTAGTCAAAAAATAAAAAAGTTCACAAAAATAAACAAAACTTTAAATTTAGCCCAAACAGGGCCACAGGCAGGGACTTATTGGGTATTATAGCGGAGGAAAATGTACGTTTAAATTGACTGACGAGCTTGTCGACTTCAAAGATTTCTCTCTCGTCTAATTTCTTTTCATCTCAGACGCTGCTAGGGTTTTCAACGTTCGAAGGTAAGAACGCCGCTCGCACTTTTAATTTTTCTTTTTTTTTTTGGCACCGGATCTTAGTACTTCCTACAACTTCCTTTCACAATCTATCAGATCTGTTTGGTTGCTGAGAAAAACAAGTCAAAATCATGAGAATTTTCGGATCTGAAATCTGGTTGAAGCTTTGGAACGCCGGTCATAAAACTCGCGCGTTTTTTTTCCCACGAATTTCTCAGCAGCCAAACTGACCATTTTGTACCGATCCGAGGTTCCGGTTCTGGTAACTGTACATCTGGTTGTTGTCTTGGCTCGAACAGTATGGAGAAATATTGGTTTCGTTGCTCCAGTTTTTCTTTTCCTTTTTGTTCTACCTGCATACACACGCAGACACATCTCAATGCTACACCCACAATACATTGTTAGGGAATTTCCCTGTAATATTTAGTTATTTATTTCTGTGTTTTTTGAAATTTTTTTTACTTACGAAAATTTTGGGAGTTTATATGATTTGGTGGTTACCACGATGCTATTTGATTTACTTATAAATTGAGCCTGGTTTGTGTTTTGCGGGTTTAATATATCATTAGTTTTGGGACTAAAGATTAGAAACTAAGGAACATGTTAGAGTTCTTTATTTTTTTTTCTTTTCTTCCCTTAGTGCCAGGGTAAGTATAATTGAAAGAGTTTTTCAGGCCTTGGGTTTTATGACCAATTTTTTGGATGAACCAAGTAACCCCTCTAGGAAACGCCCTTGGGACCCAACCGTGAGGGTAGATCTTCGGATGGATACCTGCAATCACATGCCAAACCACGTGTCAGTTTAGTTGAAGTCAAATACAAGACCTTCGGATTTACGAAGAAGTCAAACACAAGGTTTCTGGATTTACCGTAGAAGTTGAACACAAGACCTCCGCATTGACGGTTGGTCTTGGTGATGACCTTAAATTGCAAGGGTACCTTGGCGGGTTTGATTTTTATGACCTTTAAAGTCTCCAAATAAGTAATTACGTTGAGCCATGTTTTGAGTCTATGATTATGGGTGCTTGCCATTTGCCTTTCTTATTGAATTGTTTCCATGTGTCAATCATTTTAGTATGCCTTTATAATAATATTAGGAGCTGGTAGAGACTCTGCCAAGTACACACTAGTTGAGCTCTCTTCAAGCTTGTGAATCTTAGTTTGATGTATTCTCTTTAGTTATTCACTTGATTCAAAGTTTTAGAAAATGGTATTTCTACTTGCATAGGTGAAATGAGGCCCATTTTTTGTGGGAACTTTGATTATGAAGCAGGACAGTCTGATCTAGAGCGACTTTTCAGAAAATATGGGAAGGTTGATAGAGTGGATATGAAATCTGGTAATTTTGGTCCATTCCTTTTTGGTCGTACCTTACTTTTTTGCTTTATAGTAACTTTATTCATGACATGATAATTGCTGGTTGGCGTATGCCTAGTTTGGTATTTGACTGTGGTACTATTGAACCATTTTTCCTTGGACTCTTAGGTAGGAAAGTGTGAAACATCTCTCTATATTATGCTTTTTCTTGAAAAGTAGGCAAAAAATTATGATAATTGATCCCCACAGTTTATGAGGAATATGTTGATATTCATGATGTGGAAATAACTTTCTTGAACTAAGGCACTAGCCATGTCCGTGGAAGAGTAAGACATAAGTCTGCACAATGAAAATGCCCAACAATCCCCTGCCTATTGGAGTAGTGGTGAAGAGAACGATCTTTTTGTGCAGTTGCTGTTTTAATCATTGGTGGCCGATATTAACGTGAGGTGTAATTTAATACGTACCACACGTAAATATGATTGGCATTTTTCATGCAATGTTATGCTTTAACATATAATGTGCCCAACCATTTAGTTTTCTCCATTGAGGTAGATTTGTACGAGAAAGTTTTCTTTAATATGTATCATTTTAAAGACATATAGTGGTAAATAAAGATTACCATACAAGAATCGTCGTCGTACCATCTGGCATTGGGGCTCTGGATTCTACACAACCAACGTACGTCAGATAAGAGAAAGTTGTCTTCCTAAAGGTGGCTGCTTTCAGTGCGCTATGACAGGGATATCATCCGAATCATGTGATCAGCAGTCTTCCCTCGTTGAGTTATTGTGGGGTGTCAAGATATATTTTGAGGAGAAAAGGAACAGTACGTATTATGAAGTGTAAAACCCCCATTCTCAACTAATTCTTTGACGCAGGATCACCTTGGAATGTTCATACTTCCTGGCTGATGGATGGACTCTTCATCATTCCATTTCCTGGCTGTGACGAGCTTCCTCTTCTTGTTTCCAAGAAGAGCCACTCTGATTCACTCCCACATTTTCCACAGACACCATTGCATATCATGCCTCATGAATTTTGCCCAGCCTTCATTTTCAGACACGATCCCAGGTAGAAACCATGCCAACCTCAAAGCAGAGGCAGCAGAATAGATGGAGAAGGCAATCTTTTCATTATCCTCCCATGAGACATCCTCCTTTGGATTCTTGTTCCTTGACATCACTTAGTTCACCACCCAAGGTCTGTTACTGATTTTTCTGGTCAATAGTTTCTCGATTTAACATGGGGTCAATTTTTGTGTAGAATTGTAGGGGATTTACATTTTTTACAAGGAAGAAAATGCCATCTCATATGAAAGAATCCTTGCAAGGGGGGATTCTTACCTTATTTATTTTCCTCCATGTATGAAAGTAAATTCTTTTCTTATTTAGATATGTTTATTTAATTGGTCTATAGGATTTGCTTTTGTTTACATGGATGATGAGAGAGACGCGGAGGATGCAATTCGAGGGCTTGACCGCTTAGAATTTGGTAGAAAGGGGCGCCGACTTCGTGTCGAGTGGACAAAGGTCATCTCTACCAATCATATTGTTGATTATTCTCTTTTAATATTTTGTAGTTATCTTGAGGTATTTATCCCATGAGTTGTCCTGTTGTTTGTGTTTCAGCAGGAACGTGGCACAAGGAGGCCTGAGAGTTCTAAAAGATCCTCGACAAACTCTAGACCCTCAAAGACGTTGTTTGTTATTAATTTTGACCCATATCATACTAGGACAAGGGACTTGGAGAGGCACTTTGATCCATATGGCAAGATATTGAACGTGAGGATCAGAAGGAATTTTGCATTTATTCAATTTGAATCACAAGAGGATGCCAGCAAGGCATTGGATGCTACAAACATGAGGTGTTCTGATCTTCATTGGCACTAGGATTCGTCATGACTGAATATTTAGCTTGATATCTTACAACTATGATCTCTCACCTTTACTGATGATGAGACTCAACCATATTTAGCTTCATATGGTAATTTTCTGTCTTTTTTGAGTAGCTTTTATATTTTATCTTGTGCATTTATTTGATGTGCAGTAAGCTGATGGATCGCGTTATTTCGGTGGAATATGCAATCAAAGATGATGATGATAGGAGAAATGGCCACAGCCCTGACAGAAGTCGCGATAGGTCGCCTGGAAGGAGAGTCCATGACAGGCGACGATCTCTAAGCCCTTATCGGAGAGAGAGGTCTAGTCCTGATTATGGCCGGGGCCGTAGCCCAAGTCCCTATCGAAGAGAGAGGGGCAGCCCTGATTATGGTCGTGGGCCTCGTGGCCCCAGCCCAAGTCCTTATAGAAAGGAAAGGACAAATTCTGATCATGGCCGCAGCCGCAGCCCTAGAAGAGAGAGGCCTAGTCCCGATCATGGCCGTGAACCTAGCCCAAGAGAGAGGATAACTCCAGATTATGGTCATGGCAGCAGCCCAAGCCCTCAAAGAGAGAGGATCAGTCCTGACGACTATCGTGGCCCCAGCCCTGATTCTAAGCATGAACCGAGGGGCACTCCGAAGTATGATGATGGAGCAGATAGCCCCACACAAGAGAGATACCGAAGGTTTGTATTGTTCCAATGTAGGTTGTGTTCGTGCTTGTTGTGGCACTATTTGTCAGATAGGATTACGAATTGAATTTCTTATTCTTTGTTTTTCCACTTGGCTATATTTTTGTACTTAAAAATATTTTTCTTTACTGACAATGCAGTCGTTCACCGCTTGCAAGAGAAAGATCTCGGTCTTGATTAGTACAATCGACTGGTTTTGTATCAGCGGCAGGAAGGAAGGATCTGTGGTGCTATCTACCTGCGAATTTCTTGCAACTGGTGTGATCAAAGCTGGAAGCTGCTGAAGTAGGGATGCTGGGGACTGATTGGGGTGTAAGTTTTAATTACTATGTTTCAACTTTCGTGTTTCTGAGTGTAATGGATTTTCATCATTGGTTCGAACAAAACAAGCATGATATGCAAATCTGTGACTTTTGACTTGGAATTAATGTTTGTTTTGAATTAATGTTTATTTTCAATTATTACTTATTTGCTTATTTCAGGCATCTATATTTGAAACTGGTTTATTAATTTACAATTGATTAGGTGAGGTAGACTAATGCCTCGTTTGTTGTTCTGATACATGATTTTGGATTACCGTGTATATATATATATATATATATATATATATATATATTTCACATGTTTGGATAGTTTGACTTCTCAAATACCTAGTGGCGACTCTATTTTTCACATGTTAGGATATCTTGACCTCTTTTTTCTTCTTCAAAAATGGATATCCAAGGAAAGATCACTGTCCAAAAAAGAAAATGGCCCGATCATCTTATGCCTGCACTCGGTAGGATAAGAGAGTAGAATAACCCTAGTCATTGATCTCAAGAGTGAATTGAAAAATATTCATCTTGATGTGTGAGAATACAAAAATTGTCCTTGTTTTTGAGACCTCGTTTGATCAAGAGTTTGGTAGCAAGTGTGATTGATGATTTTGGTGATGGATATTGTTGACATTGTAATTCTATTTTTCATCAATTGTTGGTGGTGAATCTCTGCCGATCTCTCCCGTAGACGTAGGCTACAATGCTGAACCATGGATGTTTTTATGAATGTGTTTGGTTGGTTGTTTGTCTTCTATTTATTATTTGTTATTGGGCATGCATGTGTTCTCTATTCACATGAGGGGAAACAGTACGATCTTTTCTCAACAGGAGATGATGACTTAAATTTGGGTGATTGTGAGACAAGATGTGACTCATATAATGTAAACTATAATAGCTTATTTATGAAAAATATCACTGACCGCTGAGGTTTGGGGAAACTTCAGGACCTCTTCTGAGATTACTGAAATGACATTGGACTATTTTCTATTTTAATTTTTGGTATCAAATTCTTTCTTCCGAACTATAGGTGTTAAAGATATTAACTGAACTTGTTTACATCATCCTTTTATTATTTTAATATTTTACATATGCCCTTTTTTTTTAATGTTCCACCGTATCCCACATTCTGATCAGTTCAGTCAAGTTCACGCACGTTTTTTCGGTCACAGATCTCCCTCATAATTGCCGGAATACAACTTGAACTCCTCGCAACTGGCGCCCTTTTCTCTAGGGCTCACAGACTTAGCTCTACTGTCATCACCATCAAACCTTGAGCTCTTCCTCAACGTCTCTCTCATGGCCTCAGCTTGGAGCAATACTACCCCGGAGACATCCATGGTTTCCACACACTAAAAGCAACCAAAATCTACCGCCATGACCTCCACCACAAACCATCACCACTGCCATCCAACAGACCCAGATCCCACCATTTCCTCCTTGACTCTCCACACCATGTCTAAGCACTTCTTGAAGTTGTATTCAAATCGTCTCAAGGTCCTCGCGCTTTCAAAATCTTTAAATTCCCTTTCGAAACCTTGGATCGACACCAATTTGCAAGCAAAAGTCATAGTAATTTCTGCAATTGAAGCAGACTCTGCCTGGGTTTTCCTACGGAATTGGGGGGTGGGACTGTGCTGGCCAGAATGGATGGTAGAGTTGATTTTGAGATGGGTTGGGAGGAGGAGGGCTGTGGCGTGACTGTGGCAGAATGGTTGAAGCAGATGGTGGAGGGGGGAGGGCTTTTTGAGTGAGCTTCACAAAAACTCATCTGATGCACATTTTTGTCCTTCATTTTGCATTTATCCTTGAACTCATCAGGGGACCTCCCCTGATGGTGACCTCCCAACCCATCTCAACCCATCCCAACCCATTTCAGGCCAGTGTCATGCCGCCTCAGAGAAGCTCTCAGAAAGCACAAAGAATCAAAATAATCAGAATCAAATGGGTTTTTGAGCTCGTAGTTATTGCTTTAATGGATCAGGATCTGTTACTTTGGACATAAAGCTTTGCCGAGCCAAAAGATTGTTGATTACCCAAGCTTCAAACTCGTCATTGTTGGTGATGGTGAAACTGGAAGAGAGGAGCTTCAACCTCGTCAATGTATTTTTTAACTAATAAAATTTTAATTAACTACATGGGTAAAATAATAAAATGTTATTTTTAGTTAACATCGTTTATTTGATAAGTCTGACAATGAAGGTTAGTGTTATTTTAGATACCTTAAGAGATGATTGTATTTATCAATTATCATATACCTCAAGGGAGAGAAATGTAATTTACCCCCAAAAAAATCTATTGGGATTGACCAGATAAAGCTAGCTAGTTTCCTCAACGACATTAGCCATTTTGTCTCATATTTACATGGTTCCGACCTGGTTTTGAGCAAAGTTTATGAACAAGTTAAGAACAGGCTATATATATATCTTCACCTTTAAGTCAAGTCTTCAAATGCACGTTATTGAAGAATGAGATTTCGGGCAACAATTTCGATTTGAAATGAAAAGATTAGAAATTAAAGCTGTGTCATTATGCACAAACATGTTGTATAAAGTTTTTTATTCATGGAGTAAAAGGGAGAAATAAAAAATATGACCGTTAAATTAATTGCATAATTAGGGGGTTTCTATATTTTAAAAACATCAAATGACCTAGAACTCTGTAATTTGTCAGTCTAAGTGTTTACGAAGCTTGACATGCAAATTTTGGTGGCAAAAAAATTATTAGATATTTTAAAACTATTATGTGCCTTTTTTTTAACGAAACCAAATAAAATAAGTTAATACACATAATTAAGTAGGTTATTATTGTCTTCAACTTAATTAACAAAGTTCGGTCATTGTTCTCACATTGAACTATTTTTTAATAAGTTTTTGAGTAAGAATATCATGTATGTGATGCCATAATATTTCAAATTAAATTACTCAATAGTTACATTTATGTGGATTAGTGTGAGTTGATCATGTGTCAGCCCTAGTTAGTAATTAGTCTAAAGATTTGAAAAACTGTTTGTGTTAACAAGATAATTATTTAATAATTTTAAAATTTTGTATGATATTGTATGATATTGATTACTTAGTGTTTTCCCCAATGATAGGCAAATAACACTCTTAATATCTAACTTGGTTAAATAGGCAAGAGATAAAAAATGAGACAGATTATTAATATGTATAAGATTTTTTTAATAGCCTACAGCACATGTCACACTACCTTATAATTTTATGAATATGGAATGAAATTCTTTACCTCCGAAAGCTTCTTTGCTTTCCCTTAAAGATCAAGAAATGTACTCTTTAGGGTTAAATCCGAAGGGATTCTTCCAAAGTCCAATCCAAGCCAGAACATGTTCTTTACTTTTTTTTAGTTCCAACTCTTTATTGAGAAGGCTAGGGCCCCCAAGCATTTTTTTAAATATTTCATTTTTTAAATATTTCATGGCACTCAAATCAATTTATTCTCACATTAATTAATTTTTAAGAGATCAACACCACCGTCTACTATCGGCAGGGTCCAATTAAAGTCGAGGTAATACTTTGCATGAACTAGTCCTACAAAAATTGATAACACTTATAAAATTTCAAAAATAAGATCTTGAAAAAAGCAAACTCCCAAATTCTATCAGTTGACCAACAGGTCACCTAGGCTTAGGGCCAACCAAATTTGCAGATTAGCTCAATAAGAAGACATATCAAATAGGACATGGGTTGTCATGAAAATAAAATAGACTGGCTGAGCAAATCATCCATGAGCTGTTGACTGCGTGAACTAATCCTACTTAACATTAATCAATTTGAAAACTGCTCTAAACAGGCAGATTTTATTCCATGAACTCCTCCTAATCATCTTCAAGAGTAATTTCTAGTGCGATTATAAATACTTTTTGCCAATGTAACAGAAATATTCTTTGATAACCTTTAAGGGGAAAAAACAAGAAATGAGGTAATGACACGCTTCGGTGTCCCGCCACAGTGCCTATTTGGAAAGTTTAAAAAGTTTACATGTTTAAAAGTAACATTTAAAATTAAAAAGACAAAAAAAGTTAGATAATTTTGATATAGAACAAGTGGTACATAATCACTGAGCGCAACTGTCAAAGAAGAAATTGAGTGGTTGACAATAATTTACTTTTGAAAACTCTTAATTTTTTTAGAAATTGTTATCTTTGTGAATTATCTTTTTGGCATGTTCTAGTTAAATTGCTTGTTCTTTTGTTACTTTTTATTATTCTTCTTGATTTACAAGTACTTACTAGCCTGAGTTGGAATTTTTGTAATTCAAATTAAGAATTATTTCTTATTTGAACTAGGACTTATTCTTTGTTCGAATTAAGATTTCTCTATTACAAATAAGAATGTAATCTTAAGGACCGTCAACTTTTCATCAATAATATTAACAATTTATTCTCTTTACCTTCGAGGATTCAAAGGTTCTCATGGAATCGAGTGTACGTTTATTTCATTTACTAGAATGCTGTATAGCCTCTCACAATATTTTTGTTGCGTTAAGTGGTATCAGAGCAAATATTTGCGTAGCTCAATGGTACAAAACGAAGCAGATTACACCAACTCTAATGACAGTAATCATAGGGCTGGTGCCTTATGAGAAGCATTTAAGAGATAGCAGCAACATCTGAATGCAATTTGAAAACTGTTTGCTGGGTTGCGTCTTTATGCCAACAACAGGCTATCGATGATGGATCGGAATCGCAGCAGCGAATTTTCCTAATATTAACCACTTAATCAGAATTGCATGCACAACAGGAGTTTTGTCCAAGGCCAACCTGTTATCCAAGATATTGGGCAATATCCTCCTCATTACTGAGGAATCTAATGCTGTTGTTAAAGAAAATATGAAGGTCTTCAATCAAAGAGAGAACAACAATAGGTTAATGATTATTGACTAAATGTAGATATTCCTCAGTTTAATGGGAATTCGATCCAAAAGTACCTTAAATTATATTTGGGGGTACTTTTGGACTATACATAAGGGTACTAGTGGACTGTACATAGGGGCATATTTATGATTTCTTTAATTGGCTCTCGGAAGTTATACAATTCTTTAAAATGATTGAGGTTTTTGAGTTAAATACAATGAGACTTGTCACATATAAGTTGAAGAGTGATGCTGCAGTATGATGGGATCAATTACAAATGAGCATACAACGGTATAAGAAAACATCCATTAAAACATTGCGCAAAATGATGCAACTCCTTATGAACTGATTCTTTCACCACACTATGAGCAACATCTATTCCAATTATGTCACAACTGTTTCTAGTGTTCTAAATCAATGTTTAATTATACAACAGAATTTTCTTAACTTTTAGATCCCAATAATTTGAACGAGACAAAAGGTCAACAGATCCGAATAGCTTCAATTCTAAACAGGTTGAAACAATCTATTCAGGAGGAGATTAGGCTGCATGCATGTCTACCATAAAACAGGGTCATAACATAACTCTCAAAACCGAACAATTAGAGGAAAAGCCAACGTATTTTGAAGATGTGCCAAGAAATTTGAACACTTATACCAAGCCAATAACCGACAAGTGTAATAGGTGTGGCAATCTGGGCCACTGCCTAAAGTTTGTCAAGATAGCTAACTTGTGAATCTGATAAAAGAAATTGACACAGAATGGGCAAAACATGAGGATGATTACCATGCTGATGTCGAGTTTCAGAAAAAGATGGAGAACGAGTCAATTGTATAGTGTGATGAGTGCTATTCTCATATAAATTAGAGAACCCTAGCAAACGCCACAATATGTTTTGATTCAATTCTTCAATAAATCAAAATGTCTGAGGTCTATATTGAATACTATGAGTTGCTAGAATTTTGTTACAAAAGGCTAATAGATCATCTAAAGCAACCAACCAAACCCATTAGACTCCATATAACATTGGTTGAATCAAGAAAGGCCTGACAGCAAAGTATAACTGAAATTTGTCGGATACCTATTTAAGTTGGGAAGTTTTACAATTTAGAAGTTAATTTTGATGTAGTTGATATGAATGCAAGTTATGAATTGTTGTGTAAACTATAACTTGTTTGATGTGGGTATTATTTATAGAAGTTAGAATATCAACTACTATTTTACTTGAGGAACTTATAATGTTGTGATGGGTCCTTCAAGTTAAAGGGTGTTTGTCAAGCCGTCTAAAGTAGAGGGACAATCATTTTTGGCTATAGTTAGTTCAAAGACTAAATTTGGGGACCCCATGATTACGTAAACTTAAGTAGTGCTAAACTCAAGTAGTGCAGGAAGCGGCAAAGCAAAAATTGGTAGAAAAAAAAAACCTATAGAGGAAAAAATCAAGTACAAAAAACTTTTCGATAAATACAAGCACACCAAAATATTTAAAGAATGAGATTTAGTGATGATACTAATGTACAAAGAGATGTTTGTAACATGAATTGAAGACTTCTAATACTTTAAATGTAGCTGACGTAGCTATTGAGTAGCATGCTAAGAAGCCACTTTATCTAAATTTGAACTCGAAGTCGAGTTCTGTCTAAGTAAAAGAGATTAATGTAGAACAAGTGATTGATGATCTTTTGCTTATGAAAATTCTTATTTTTGAGAGATTATTTTCTTTAAGAATTATTATTTTAGCATGTTATAGTCAAATTGTTATTTCTTTTATTTTTAGTTATACTTCCTGATTTGCAAGTAATTATCCTAAGTTGAAATTTTCGTATTAGAATTAAAAAGTATTCTTTATTTGAATTAGGATTTTTTCCTTATTCAAATTAGAAAATCATTCTCCTACTTGAATTAAGATTTCTTTATTATAAATAAGAATATAAGCCTTTTAGGACGGTTAAATTTTCATCAATAATATTTAGAATTTATTCTCTTTACTTTTGATAATTCAAGGTTTCTTGTGAATTTATAGTGTTTTCATCAATAATATTTAGAATTTCATCAATAATATAATGTTATCTACCATTTCATGACATTTCTGTTGCATCAAATTTGGTCTATTTTGTTTGAAATAGTTTTTTACTTTTTAATTTTTACTTTTTATTTTTAAGTCGTAGTATTTAAGATAAGTTTTAACTTTTTTATTTTACTTTTCAATAATAGAGTTGGCATTTTTATTAAGGATGTTATAGTTATTTTATTGGAAAAAAAAAGTATAAATTGTTTATGATAGAAATATATGTTTTTAAAAGAAGAATTGAAAGAAAATTGGTTGATTTCATTGATATGTCAAGCGATGTACCTTAAAATTGACTTTTAATGTTTAGAGAGCCCAAACCTTAAACCTTAATTAATTAGCGGAATTTCATGGACCGAAACCTTATGCGTTCTGGATCCAAGGAACAAGTCATGCAGCCGCCCCAAAAAAAATTTTTGTTACTTGTTTGACTATAGTGGTTATATATTTTTTTATGCTAACTAGTTATAAAGTGACAGGAATCACCTAAAAAATTATTCACACACACAAAAAAAAAAAAAAGTATGAATGATTAGAATTTTACAAAATGTGTTATTGAATCTCAAATTTTATAAAATTTCGATCATTCATGCACTTTTTGTGGCCAGTTTGTAATTGATTTTCGTTTACTTAAAATTATCAATAATATTACATACACAAAAATGGATGATAGTACTTTTCATTTCCCAAATAAATGAAGAGATTTCTATTTTATTTTATCATATTTTGGTGGGCTATTTTAATAATTTGAACTGTTCATATTATCGACTTTATTTAGAATATTACACATATAAAAAATTAAATTGATCAAAAATAGATATAATTACGTTGTTGGAAGACATTATCTAAAAATATAGATTACATATATGATTTTGAAAATAGATCTTACAATTTTTTTAGAATTTATGTGATTCTATTATCTAATTATCCATTTTTAATTAATTTAATTTTTTAGATGAATGATCTTCTCAATAAGTTCAATAATATGAACGATACAGATTGTTAAAATGGACGAACCGCAAGAACTATAAAATGAAAATAAAAAAACATCTATTTTTTTTTATAAAAATAAAAATAATTTGAATTCCATATAAACAATCACAAATCAGCATTTTTGACTATTTATACGAAGAGTAAGGAACACTAGTTAGTGTGTGTGTGCGCGCGGGATGATAAAGATTTTTCCTATCTCAAAAAGTTATTATTACCAAAAGGACACTCCATCTCTTTATTTTCATCATAATAAAAAATAGGATAAGACTGGAATACTCTCTCTCTCTCTCTCTTTTTATATCTCTCTATATGCATTGTATATATATATATTCCTCTTTGAGTTGAGAAGAGAGCATCTTGCAATTTTTATAGGAATTTTCAGCTAAATATTTTTTTAAAAAAAATTAACGTGTAAATTCACAAAAAATTTAATGCACAAAATTTAATTGCGTAATTTTTTTTTTAAATATTCTGTAAACAAATAAATTTATCTATTTAATATTCATTTGTTATTTATTTATTTAATATGTAAATAGATAAATTTATCTATTTACATATTAACACAGATAAGACAAACAGATAAATTTATTGTGTTCTTTATATGTATTTTTAATAAGATAGATAAATTTATTTGTATTCGTTACACGTGCTTTCAATAAATAACAGATAAATTTATCTGTATTCTTTATACATGTTTTGAAAAGGTACAGATAAATTTATCTGTGTTCTTTATACGTACTTTCAATAAAATATATAAATTTATCTGTATTCTTTATACGTACTTTCAATAAAATATATAAATTTATATATGTTATTTACATGTACTTTCAATAAAAAATAAATAAATTTATCTGTGTTCTTTATACATATTTTGAAAAAATACAGATAAATTTATCTAATCTCGGTTATTTTTGTCTCAAAAGGATATTGCGTTAATACTTTTATGCGAATGAACCTTACTCGTTAAAAAATCTTATACTGGATAAAAAATAATAAACGGTCTATAAATTGGACTGTTCACCAAATTTTCTATTTCAATACTCATGTTTTTTTCTTCCAATGTTGGAGCTAATTTGGACGTCGGAGGCTCTCTCCGGTCACTGGTTAGGGTTTGTTTTGCTGGAACCTAGCAAATGGAGCACTTGAGGACGACGATTAACTTTTTCGTTCAGACTTGTCGTTCAACCCATCAATTGAATATAATTTATGGGATACCTCCGTACATTTGACGCCATTTATGGAAACGATGAAGCTCAGGGAGCAAAAAAACCCATACCTCTCTCTGCTTTTTAACCTCTGGTATAGTAATCTCATTATTTTCTTAGTCTTCTAACCGTAAACGCACAAGAGCCAAGAGGTCCACAGGCTAAAAGAAATAATAATCGGATCTGGTATTCTCTCTCTTCACTCCCACTGAAAATTAGATTTTGTGTTCTCCCTCTAAGCTGTTGTGAAAAATTGGGACTAAACCCAAACCTTTTAATTTTCTCTCTCTATAACAAACCAAGTTGAGGGTGTCAGTCCCTCTTTTTTCTCACCAAAATTCCTTAAGAAGAAGCACAGGCAGATGGCATGGCCTTGTTAAAAATTTCTCAACAGTGTTCAGCCACACTGATTTGAGTGGTCAGCATAACTCGACCCCCAGTTTGTCTTGGCACTCTATGGTCTGGAACTCGGAGCTCGGTTCTCGATAGCTATAGCTCGTCCTAAAACAGGTTCTATCCCTTTCATTTTCTCTACATGGTCGAAACCAACCCGCTCTCTTAAGAGATGGCTGCATAGCAAGCAAGATCCTAGGTAGCTTCCTTGATAGCCAAGGCAGATGGGCCATTGGGAATGCTCACAACATTGGGTGCATCTCAGTCGTAGGCATCCAACCCCATCTCGACCTCTCCTTGGCCGTGAGAAGGAGCTCGGTATTTCAACCAATTAACCACGCAGCTCATGAAACTCGACACATCGGCTTCTTAACATCTCGACACATACAGTTCTCGATAAACTTGGACTTTACTGAAACAAAGCTTCTTTGGCCCTCAAAAATCTTTTCATCATGAATTTTCATCATTTCTATTTTTGTGGCCTCAATCTCTTCCCTAACAAGGGAAAAGCTATACATGCAAAGATGCCACCTCTTCAAAGAAGTCCAAAATGTATCCGACGGCCTCGAATGTTTCCCCATCTCATGTATGAAAAGGTCAACGACATCTTCTGCCTCGGACACCATATTTGTGATTCGTCTCTCTAGGGTTTTGAAATCTTCACGCTTTCGAAGCTTTTTCTCCCAACCCTTAAGGAACCTTCTCTTGTGAACCTAACTCCTCGTACAGATATTGAAGTCGATCCTTGTCTTCTATACACAGACCCTTACTGTGTTCTATTACCTGATTCAACTTCTCCAAGATCAAATTAAGTGTAGATTCAACATATTAGCACGACAACCCAATTCGGCATTATAAAACAGCTCGGTAGCGTATGAGGATCACTCCTAAAACTGGTTTTGATTCTTTCTCTCTCTTTCTATATATACATTTTCTACATATGCACTGACGCTAGAGAGAAAAAGATCAAAACTTTGTTAGCTTGGCCATTTTTTGCCCAAAATCGACTCAGCTTGGTAGTTCGGGTAGTCACCCATCCATGCATGGACAAATAAGAACCTCACCCTTCATCAAAGAATCGAAGACCCAGTTTATTTATTTGCTCTGGCCTGATCTGTTGGGAATTTAATTTTCATATGTTCATAAAAAAAATTTCGTCCATTGCTTGGCACCTCTGTGACTGTATAGAATCGTTTCGGCGCATGTATTTCACCTCATAGCTAGTTCAGTATCTCTCTCTCTCTCTCTACCTATACATGTACTGTCGATATAGACAGAAAAAGTTCCTTAACTATTTGTGTATCAGTGCAATATTGGAGCTTGCAGCTCGGCGGCACCTCTCATCTCGTCATCCACAGGGCAGTACCAAAAATCACTTCTTCATGGTTGCTTGGTCTTTCTCTCAACACTTTGGTATTTCATAACAGCTCATCTCAACCACTGCTTGGCACTGGCAGCTCGTCCCATTCCAACAGAGTTCTGTAAACTAGACAACCTATATTATGTGTTGTCCCATAGCTTAGCTTCTCATATTGATATCTCGGCGGTAAAGGGAAGCTCGGTATTGTATAGCTTGACTATTCTCCGCTCGATGAGGATTTATGTCCTCTTGATTGATCTCTGATCGATGGTGATTCCCTAGAGGAGAAAAAGGGGTTTTAGTTCTTAAAGCTCTCACCCTCTCTCTTCCTTCACTCCTAACTACGTGCAATGCTGTGACGCTCGGCACTTCGGCAAGTCAACAAACACAACTTTTGATGATTCGAATTTTGGCTTTCCAACTCAACACGTAGCACGACATCTCAACGACTACTTGAACCATCTGGGTATCTATCTTACCTTGGGTGATTATTCAGAAATTAATTACTCGCACTTGGGCATGGAGGAACTTAGCATGAACACATCTTGTTGGTGGTAGGTCTATCTTCTATATCATGGTGTTTTCCCCAACCGGCCCATCTATTTCCTCTTGTTTGACCGAACTTACTCATACTCTTTATGCGGCAATCAAGTAAGTACACTTAGACCTTATTATCTTATCTTTGGCTTATGACAAGTTGTATGCTCAAAGCTGAGATCAACTTATGGGTTTTGTCCTCTATTCTTCAAGTTTCATGAGAATTTTGAAGTTGGTAAGTACTTGAATCATATGATCTATTTGGTTGGAGCTCAATTTTGAATTTAATTGGTAATATATTTTGAACACTGTTCGAGGGAAATGTGACTAAAGTCAAGATGCCGAAGCTTCTTGGTTTTCATTATTTACTTGGCATGCCCTTTGTACGTCTGCTATTCTATAATGCTTGTACAAACTGAAAGGGACCATGACTCTAAAATTGAGTGTGTGGAATGATGAGATGTAAAGAAAGAGAAAAATAATTGATAGCGCTTGATTGATCCCCGCTCAGTGAGATTCTTTTTCGATATTATGTGTGGCTCATACCGCTCTAAAAGAAAAATCCTTGCTTAGAAGAGCTCCTAAGGTTATAATAGCCCGCCAAAGAAAAATCTTAGCCTAGCCTAAGTGAAAAAGCCCTAGCCCCGCTAGGCGTTCCAAACCCTAGCCCTACTAGGCACTTTGAGTCATAACTCAGCTAAGCACCTCCAAGTCCTATCTTAGCTAGGCACTCCAAGCCCTAACCCTGCTAGGCACTTTAAGTTTAAGTCCTAGCTCAATTAGGCACCTCTAAATCCTAACTCGGCTAAGCACTTCACGCCCTAGCCCTACTAGGCACTTTAAGTCCTAGCTAGACTAGGCACCTCCAAGTCCTAACTCGGCTAAGCACTTTAAGTCCTACCATTGCTGGGCATTCTAAGTCTTGGCCCGACCAGGCTAGGCATTCAAAGCGACATAGCTGACTAATCTTTATGACAAAAGATTAAAGCACGTGCAGTTTTCACCTTCTCCTAAAGAAGCATATAAAAGCTGGGGACTAGTGTGGGGGGGGGGGGGGGGGGTTAAATAAATTTACCAAATTAAAAAGTAATCATTACAACAAAAACAAAAAGTACACTCTATCTCTTCATTCTCATCTTATTATGATAATGAATGGAACAAGACAGGAATACTCTCTCTCTCTTTCTCTCTCTATATGCATTGTATATATATATACCCCTCTCTCATATGAGAGGGGGACCCTGCAATTTTAATATTCATGCTTTTCTCTTCCAATGTTGGAGCTAATTTGGGCGTCGGATGCCTTTCCTCTGGCTATTGACCGGGGTTTATTTTGCAAGAACCTGGCGAGCAGAGCACTTGTGGGTGGCAATTATCTTCCTCATTTGGACTGATTGTTTAATTCATTAAATAAATATAATTTACGAGATACACTCGTGCAACTACATTAGCATGCTAATGTGATGTGTCCAACTAATACACTAATGTCATATATTTGTAAGATTAAAAAAAGACATAATAGGGATTGATGGTGCATAACTTTACATTAAATGAGTACATGGCACGTATATATTGATTGAGTATATCATCTCACATCTCACCATGCTAACGTAGTATATATTCGCTATCCATAAAATAATTTTTCCTATTTATATCCGTGTAAAAGTACTTGGTGGATTCCAAACTCACATTACTTGATGGATTCCATTATCTGTGGATGATGGATTCCAATACATATGGACAGGAAGAATAAAGTTTGTGGTTTTTTTTGGGGTTAAATTCATGTTTTCCTAAATTTATTCCAAAACAAAAACCCTATAAAAACCCAACACCACCCCCATGAACTCCCTGTCTGTGTCTTTGCAGCCTAGGCTATATTCAGAATTTAGGAATGTGCCGGCAAAATGCCACTCCTCTCTCCTGCCAATGCAATTCAAACCAAACTCATCTTTTCGCCACCAAGAACGCAGAACCCAACATCCACACCCCTTTGATCCCAAAAAACCCAACACCAAATCAGCCCCACCAACACCAACTTCAAAACCAAACTGCCCAAGAAGAGCCCCACAAAACCCCTCCTCTCTCTCTTTCCGTCGTTTACGAAGAATCCAAATCCATAGCTAAAATAGCGCTTCCCATGATACTCACAGGTCTTCTACTCTACTCTCGTTCCATGATCTCCATGCTCTTCCTCGGCCTCCTGGGCGACCTCGCCTTGGCCGGCGGTTCCCTCGCCGTCGGCTTTGCGAACATCACCGGCTACTCGATTCTCTCCGGCCTTGCCATGGGAATGGAACCCATTTGTGGACAAGCTTTTGGTGCCAAGAAATACACCCTCCTCGGCATTTCGTTGCAGAGGACTGTGCTTTTGTTGTTGTTTACTTCGTTTCCAATTTCTCTCCTTTGGCTTAACATGAAGAGAATCCTACTTCTCTGTGGCCAAGATGAGTCGATAGCTTCAGAAGCCCAATCTTACCTTTTGTATTCTCTTCCTGACCTCTTTTCTCAATCTCTTCTTCATCCATTACGGACTTATCTGCGAACTCAGTCCATAACTTTACCATTAACATTCTGTGCTAGTATAGCAACTCTCCTACACATACCCATAAATTATCTTCTTGTCCTCAAACTCAGTTTTGGGGTCAAAGGTGTTGCTCTAACCGGCGTTGTTTTCAATTTCAATCTCGTTGCTTCGTTAATAATCTACTTAGTAATCTCTGGAACACACAAGAAAACATGGGGAGGGCTGTCCATGGAGTGCCTGAAAGGCTGGAAATCTTTACTGAATCTAGCCATTCCCAGCTGCGTTTCGGTGTGCCTCGAATGGTGGTGGTACGAGATCATTATTTTGCTTTGTGGGTTGCTACTGAACCCAAGATCAACCGTTGCTTCAATGGGGATTCTGATCCAAACCACCGCGCTCATCTACATATTCCCATCCTCCCTAAGTTTTGGCGTGTCGACGCGGGTCGGGAACGAGCTGGGGGCTGGCCGGCCGGCAAAGGCGAAGGCGGCAGCCAATGCAGGCCTGTGTTCGAGCTTCATGGTGGGATTTTCAGCGCTGGTTTTCGTGTTGACGGTAAGAAACGTTTGGGCCACCATGTTTACGAATGATGAAGAGATTATAGCCCTAACATCGGCAGTTTTGCCAATAATTGGGCTCTGCGAGATGGGAAACTGCCCACAAACAACGGGGTGCGGGGTGCTGAGAGGAACCGCGAGGCCAAGAATTGGAGCGAATATAAACTTGGGGTGCTTCTACCTGGTTGGAATGCCGGTGGCGGTAGGATTAGGGTTCTTCGCGGGGTTGGATTTTAAGGGGCTGTGGCTGGGACTTTTGGCTGCCCAGAGCTCGTGTTTGGTGGCCATGTTGGTTGTTTTGGGTCGGACGGATTGGGAGTTTCAGGCGCAGAGTGCTAAAGAGCTGACTGGAACTGGAACTGGAACTGAAGTTGTTGATGACAGCGAAGAAATTAAGGAAGATGAGCATCACAAAGCTGAAGTCAAGGAAGATTCTTCTTGTCCATTGGGTGGCGAATTAGTTTAGGTCCTTTAGGATGATCATTGCTTGTTTAATTTTATTTTTTTTTGTATTTTATTTCTTCTTCTATTTTTTTTTAAAGTAGGTTGAGAAATAAAAAAAAGAGTAAAAAAATTTTAATTACTGTCCAGTAATTAGTATTTTTGATATTATAATTAAAAATAATATCAATATAATTAATATTGATATTATTTTATACACATTTTATACACATTTTATTATTTTTATAATTAATATTTTTTTAATATTAATATGTAGTTAAGGGGTATACAATTTATGAATATCTGTATAAAATGTGTTAATATTTATAAAAATAATAAATTTTACATCAAAACTATATATTAATATTAAAAAAAATATTTCTATTAAATTATTAATTATTGTCCCGTAAACGATGATTAGCCCTACTAAAAAAAACAATATTCAGCACAAACAAGCAGGGCTTGCGGTCACATGACATGCTGCCAAGGGATACGAGACACCAGCTAGCTTGTCCCTTTCTACAGCTAATAATCTTTCAACCTGATCTAATTTTGCCACCTCCAAGTAAAATTCAAAATTAATATACATATATAAATATATAATACAATTAATTATACTGTGTTTATTAAAAAGTATTTTAAAAGAATGTAATAATTACTCTCAAACGTGGTGCATAGTTAGTACTTTTTTTAAGAAAAAATGGAACGTCGATATTGAGTAAAAATAGTATAGATATTTGTACAAAATATAATATTTGTTAAAATTGTACTCTTAGATCATTTTCAAAAATATATTAATACAAAAATTCTTTTATCTTCATTATTTTTTTTGTCCACCGCTGATAGGCAGTGGTTACCTTGACCTATTTTTCAATGCAATTTAAACTTTAACCAGCAAAATAGTAATAAAAGAATGGGAAAAAAAAGAAAATTTAAAATTTTCTAGAACTTGCTTATCAATAAAATTCAATAAAACTAAATTTTGAACTTAACTTTTGATTAATTTCCTATCAAATATGCAGAAAAACCCATTTTTTTATTAAAAAAAAAAAAAGGTGATATTATATCTTACTCGTCAAATTTGTTGTCCTTAACTTTTGCCAATATTTTGTTGGAATCTGTGAATTTTATTGGCCATTAAAATTCAGATTTTAATAGCTGGATCAATTACAATTGAATTTGCCATTCAATTGCAATTGAAGCCTGGAAACCAACAGCCATGAGTGGCTATTGATTTCAAGGGTTAACCCTCCATAATGGAAAATGCTGGTTGGCTTCTCTCAGAGGAAGAGGAAGGGGCAGGCTCACGGGGAAGAGTAAGAGACAGAGCCAGGTGCTCTGTTTGGTTCTTCTCCTGGGAGCTCTGAGGTCTCAGAAGAGGAAGAGGACAAGACAGAGAAGTGGAAGAGACACGGGCTGGAATTCAATTGCCATAAGTGGCAATCGAATTCTCTGTGGCTCTTACTTCTCTGTGATCCCTCTCCTTCCTCTGTGGCTATATAATGATCATCTCCCTCTGAGAAAGATATACAATACTGATACACAGAACTGTTGAGAACAGAAACAGAGCAAGACAGAAATCTCAATACAGAAGGTGAGAAAGTTGAGATACACTCC
>JAOTRH010000025.1:17106312-17131706 GCA_034768845.1 Heliamphora exappendiculata | reverse complement strand
AAAGTTTAATAAAGATGTATTTTCTGGATCCCCGAGCATGTATTTTATGTCGGCGTTGGAAATTCTCCCAACAGATTGAAAATTAGGTCGTTTAACAACTCATTTTGAGCAACTTTTTGAAATTGGTCAATTTAGGCGCTGATTGGCAAACAAAATTTTCTAAATTTTTTTTTGGCTAAAAATGTCCCCAAAAAAAAAAAAAAAAACAACAACAACGGTTCATTTAATAAAAAAACAAAAAAGCAAAAATGCCAAATTAAAATATTAATTTTTAGAATATTAATTTAAATTCACACTATTTTTAAAAAATAATAATATTATTTTTTCATAAATTATTTACTATCACAACAACAACAACAACAACACATAATTATTATTATCAACTATATAAAATGACAAAATTGTCTAATTTGAACAAAAAGTAAAAAATTAACTTTTTATTTAAATAATCAATTTAAGAAAAGCTAGCTTAAAAAGTAATTTATCAAATAACTTACTTTAAACCAAATTTGATTTTTTTTGCTAAAAATGCAAAAAAGCAAAAAAAAAAAAAAATTAAGCTAATTGTCAATCATGCCCTTGGTAAAGTGTTAATTTTTTTATTTTTTTGTTTAAATTGGAGAGCATCACTCTCCTATATAATTAGTTTAACAATTATACATAATATGGTAATTAGTAGTAAAATATTATAAGAATTAATATTTTAATTTAATTTTTTGACTTTTTAATTTTTTTGGCTTATGTTGCAAAATGAGCTATGGAAGTGTTTGCCAAAGTTACTATTAGTAGTAGCTTTTAGGCTGATGCTATTTTTTTGTTCAAATTAGAGAGTATCACTCTCCTATATAATTAGTTTAACAATTATACATAATGGTAATTAGTAGCAAATAAGTTATCAAGTATGAGTATTAGTGATAGTGTGAATAAAATATTATAACAATTAATATTTTAATTTAATTTTTTGATTTTTTAATTTTTTTGGCTTAAGTTGCGAAATGAGCTGTGGGAGTGCTTGCCAAAGTTACTATTAGTAGTAACCTTTAAGTTCATGCTACTAATTTTAATTATAAATTATAATTTTTTCTAAATACTTAATAATTTTTGTTACAAGTTATAATTATTTTTTTTTAAATTTTAATTATAAGATATAGTTTTTATTAAATTTTTACAATTTTTAATGTAAATATAATTTATAAATTACTAGTATCAATAATACCAAACACATTCTATATCACTTAAAAAAGTCAAAAAAATTAGGTAACGAACCAGGGCAAGTGTAACGTAAATAAATAAATAAATGAAAAAAAAAAGGAAAAGCATGAGGTTGTACCAAACTTAGCAAAAAATTCCCTCATAATTGATCAAAGTCGTATGATATAATTCCAAGAGTGAGAAAACTTTTGAAATGCTTATAATTAAATGTCTCAAACGACGAGATTTTTTTGTTGATAATTAATGAGCCATGCATTCTATTTATTTTCTTTTTGTTACTTTTCTTAATTTATTTAATTTTACTTATTAATATTTTTAGTAAATTTTTTTAATTATTTTATTAATTTTTGTTGGAGTTTAAAACTCATTTGTCACGAAAAAATAAAAAAATAAAATAAATAAATACTTTTTAAAAAAAGATGAAAATAAGTCGAGATAAGTTAATAAGGCATTTTATAATTTTTTTTATATTTAGTAAATTTTTTCATATTTTATAATAAAAAATTCTATTTTGACTTCTTCATCAATATTAATCAAAAAATAAAAAAATTAGAAATAAAAAAATAATAACAAATACGTCTTTCTTAGGTTTTATTTGGCTCTGACTTAAAATTGAGTTTTTTGTTTAAAATTCTAAAGAAGCCAATGGACAATGGTCAAAAAATAATCTTTTATTTCTATATTAACGGTTTAAAATTTTTTTTTAACAAAACAATTTTTTTATTTAGTTAATTTAAAGTTAAAGAAAAAAAAAAACTGCCAATTACCTGTCAATCCCCAAGATCACCAATTGCCACAGCGGATCTTGCGTGGACTGCTTACCCCAATTGTCCTTGCGACAGGTCTCCATCGGCCACCGATTATAAGCGGTATCAAGAGATAAATATTGGCTGTGTCAAGTAATATTCTGAGGCACTGTTTGGGCTAATTTATTTATATAATTTTTTTAGTTTAAAAATTAAAAAAAAATCAACTAATTTGTCTTATTAGGTTTTTTTTTCACATTTTTTCATTTTTTTGTATGATTTGATATTTATTTTTTTATAAAAAAATTAAAAAACTTAAAAATTACTAAAAGAAGCTAATCCAAATACATGCTAAATATCGAACATAGTATTATTTATTTTATTTGTACCGTTCATATTTTTATTGATAGAATGTTAGAACTATTTTAAATTTGTTGCTATAAAATATTATATTTTTAATAATATATTAATCATTTTCTCTATACAATGTTAGAACTATTTTAAATTCATCGTTATAAAATATTATTTAGTAATAAATAATTTCGTATAACATAAATTCATTAAATTGTTATTTAATATAATATTTTGATTAATTAGTTTAAATTAATTTTTAATTCAATTATTTATAGCTAACTTAAAAGGAGAATAAATATAATCTTTAATTTTTTCTATAATAAACTTAACATTAACAAATTCTATGCTATATTTGAAGCTGGTAGAGTATAAAAATCTAAAATAACAAAATAAATAAATATTTTAAAAAAAAAATATAAATCAATACGTACTGAGCATTGTTTGATACGAGCCAATATCATATGATACAATCAAAACAAATTAGTACTAATCCATATTTTGGTTTTAAAAGATATAGTCATGCATATGTCACAATTTGTTTTTTTAAAGCCACGTAATAGCCTTGTTTAAGCTGCTTTGCCTTATTTTTATTTATCTATCTTAGATTTTTATTTATTTTTTAGATTATTTTTTAAAATTATCTCACTGAGATAAATAAAAAGAAATAAAAATTTATTAAAAATAAGTAACATATAACTTGATTTTTTAGTTAAAAAGTTTAATTTTTTGATTTGAAAAGTCCTTAAAACATAATAATTTAATCAAATAATTAAAAAAATTAATAAAAATAAATAAATAAATACAATAAATAAATGAGTTAATTGAGTTTTAGTTCTATTTTAGAAGTATGTAAGAATTTTAGTCCCACTTATTTTATTGTATTGAGTTTAGTTTTTTTATTTAAATTTTATAATTTTTTGATCCAACATGCCATTTAGTAACCGGTGTCTCATTTATATTTTAAATGTCTTGATTATATGATGCATTATCTTATATAGAAACCAGTGATGAATTTTTGCATTCATTCTCCCTGATTCTAATATGCACTTTAATCATGTGATCATCTTAACTTATCATTTTGTTTATGGAAAACATTATGTTCCCCTTAATTTTAGGTATCAGTTTTACAAGTGTTGATTTGTACAATATCTTGCAATTTAATTAGGCAGACATATTTTCTTATTTAGAGAATATTTTTGAACGCATGTATCAAAATTCGTCAAAACTCATCAAAATTCGAAAGTGACAAACGATTTAGTTGAAAATTGAAAATCAACTATTTTTTCTTGAATATATTTCAACTCATTTTTCAATTTGTTCATTACTATTTCGTTGTGCTTGAAGTATTATTAGCGTTTACAACTCGAAGGTTCTCTATATTTTTACTAGTATATATATATTATTATTAGATTTGATTATTTTGATTTTAATATTTTTGTTTTAAAAATGTAAAATTGTCCATTTGTGGATATGAAATCAATTATTTTTTTTCACATCTTTTTTTTCGATTTGTGGATATGAAATCAATTTTTTTCGAATGATTCAGTCTCCATGTTTTGAAGGTAGTTCATATTTGTTCTTTTCAGAAAGTTTTACGTTTTTGTGGTTTCATGTATTCAATGTAGTTCATATCGTTTTTGTTTTAAGTTTTTTATTTTGCAGAATTACATGATAAAATATCATGGTGGTTTTTGTGAAGCATAGATGGGATATTTTTGAGAACCTATTTTTCCACGTTTATAAGTTGAAACAGCAGTAAATTATTCTGAATACGAAATAAACTAAAACATTTATCAGTTAGAACAAATGTGAAATTTTTTCAATCCAAATGCATTTGATACATTTATCAGAGTACCTGATAAGTTTATATTTCATATGTTTGATAGTTGATATGATACTTTTAGTAGTTTATACAAAAATTCATAATTTGAACTCAAAAGATAAATGTATTAGTTGTAACAACAGTAGTCAAAAGATAAATGTATTAGTTGCAACAATAGTGCAAGTTAATTACAAATTTGGACAACAAATAATACATTTATCAGTTGTTTTAACAGTACAATTTTCAAAATACATATTCATTCGATACAGTTATCAGTTCATATAACAATGCACATTCCTAAGTCTTTATTTTACTGATGTATATATATAAGTTGTTTTAATAGTACAACTTTCAGAATACATATTCAACTGCTACATTTATTACTTCAAATAACATTGTATTTTTCTGTCTGTATTTTACTGATATATTTATCAGTTGCACAAAAAGTGAAACGTTGAAACAACAGTGCAATTTTCAGAATACATTTCATGATATAATGTTATATTTTTGTGACGTCAATGATGAAGACGACGACAACGGAGGATGAAGACGAAAATAGACTTAGGATTGTGGTAATTATGGTGCAAAATTTTGGAGAGAATTTGAGAGAGATTTATGGGACAGAATTTTTGATTCCTGCTTAGAAAATAATTTGGTCAAATTTTTTAAAAAATATATAATTTAAAGGTATTTTAAAAAATTAAAATTGAAACGAGACTAATTTTAATAAAAAAAATTAAAAAAAATTAAATTAAATTTTACTAAAAAAAAAATCTAGCCCTAAATTTCTTTAAATAAATAGACCATAATTTTATACCGAACCAATCATGTGAATTCTTACATTTAAAATGGACGATACGTATGATCGAGTTTTTCAAATGATTTGCGGTAATACCTGATTGTGGGTCTTGGACAGTGAATCATTGTTCCTTACAGGGACCCACCAGGTCCAGAACCGGTGCAGCCGGTAATCCTACTCTGCATTTCCCCGCTAGTTATATAAATCTGAGCCCAAATCCTCTCTCTCCTCCTCCCCCTCTCCCTGATTCAGTTCCAATGAGCGCGTCACGAAGCGCTTCTCTCCAGCTTCTAGGTCCGTAAGTACGCGTTACGAGTTCGTCTCTTTCTCTCTATCTTTTAAGTCTTGGTGATTTCTGATTTGTAAGATTATTATTCGTATGTATTTATGATTATGTAATTGTATACATACATATATACAGCAATTTATTGAACTACGAAAAGTTTTTTTTTTTTGCGTGTGTAAATTCCTATTTGGTAGTTGTTCGATCTTGGTGTTTAGGCAGTTATCTAGTCTTCAATTGACGACAAGTCTGAGTTTTTACCGTTGTAAATCTTCGGTTTATTTGATATCCGATTATTTTAGTTTCGAGATCAATCGCTTTCGCGATTCTCAATGCTCATGACGAAGTCTCGTGTTTTGATTTGTTTAATTGATGAATTGTATGATATTTCTTACTGAATTGAGTGGTTTATTGGCTATCGCGCCTTCTGCACGTGGAGAAATTCTGGTTTTTGGTTGTGTTGTTCTTGTTGTTCTTTGCTGGCTGAATTTGAAAATTAGGGTTTTGTAGAGAAAATTGGGATTCTTTGTTTCTTGATAACTACGGGCTGGTTTTGCGTTTCTTGTTATGACTTCTTGCATTGTATGAGTTGGGTTCTCATCCAGTGTTCTTCTTTGTTGGGTTTTTAGCTGATAAGCTGTCTGTTTGTAATGTTTTCTTTCCAGTTGGATTTAGATTCCTACAATATTCAAAAGTTGCACCATATAACATCAAACATGGTTACGTCATTCAAGAGCTCGTGAAATTTATTGTTTTACTGAGATGATAAGATATTAGTTAACTTGGCGCAAAATTTGACTCAAGATGAGGATCATTAGATTGTACGGCATCGCGGGGATTCTGAAGTGGTAATTCTTTGAGGTTTTTCTGCGAGGTAAATTTGCTGTCTCTGTTGTGTTGTTAGCTCCCAGTATTTTTAATAAGAGAGCTTTGAGGGCTGGATCTGGGTTGCTATTTAGGTTACAGTCACCAGGCGGCGGTTCCATCCATGGCATCTTCCAGGGTAGCTGGAGGGTTAGCACATTCATCGTCTAGTTCCGGCATCTTTTTCCAAGGAGATGGGCAATCACAGGCTGTGGGAAATTCTCACCTGAGTTCATCTTTTGGAAACTCATCAAACTCAATTCCAGGAGCTGGTCGTTCAAATCTGGGTCCTGTTTCTGGAGATGCAAGTAACATGGTCTTGAACAGTGTGGCAAGCTCAGGGCCCAGTGTTGGTGCGAGTTCATTGGTTACAGATGCCAACTCATGGCTTTCAGGAGGACCACATCTCCAGAGAAGTGCCAGCATTAATACAGAATCTTACATGCGCCTACCTGCATCTCCTTTGTCATTTTCATCCAATAATATAAGCATTTCAGGCTCATCAGTTATGGATGGGTCCTCTGTAGTGCAGCAGAGCTCCAATCAAGACCCCAGCTCCCAACAGGTGCCTCAGAGTCAGCAGCAACAAGGGGCTTCCAGTGCTACATCCTTGCCCACATCACGAATGAGCCAAGTTTCACTTCCCACTGGCTCACAGGTCCATGGCTCTTTCATTGAGGATCCCAACAATAAATCCCCACTGCAGAAGAAACCCCGGTTGGATATCAAGCAGGAAGATATTATGCAACAGAAAATTATACAACAGCTATTGCAAAGACAGGATTCCATGCAGTTACAATCCCTCAATCCTCAGTTTCAAGCCTTGATTCAGCAGCAGAGACTGCGGCAACAGCACCAACAGTTTCTGCAGTCTATCCCACCGGTGCAGAGAGCGCATTTACTGCAACAGCAGCAGCAGCAGCAGCAGCAGCTGCAGTTGAGACAACAATTTCAACAACAGGGCGTGCAGTCCATATCTTCTACAAAGAGGCCGTATGATAATGGTGTATGTTCTCGTAGGCTAATGCAATACCTATATCATCAGCGGCAGCGACCCCCCGTGAGTAGATTTATTGTTGACCACATCAAACCTGCTTACTATTTCCCGCTTATACTTTTTTTTCTTTTTTTGCACTGGGTTTTTCAAGATATTTTCCTATTTTTTCCACCCATGAACATGCCAATCTCTGCTCATTCACATTCATACTTTCAATTTCTCTGTCAATGGTGTAGCTCTGGAGCTTTAAGGTTGGTTCTCTCATGATATTGTTAATTTTAACAGGACAATGCTATTGCCTATTGGAGGAAGTTTGTTACTGAGTATTACTCCCCGCGTGCAAAGAAAAGATGGTGCTTGTCATTATATGATAATGTTGGGCATCATTCACTTGGTGTTTTCCCTCAGGCAACCTTGGTCAGTTTGTTTGCTGTCTGTGACTTCTTTGCATAATAAACAAGACTTCCAACTCATTAAGACTAAGAATATGCATGTTTCTATTCTAATTTACCATAGTGTGCATAATTCGTATCCTTCCTTTCATGCAATGGCATAGCTTATGTGTCTGCATGTCAGTGTAGTATACTGCCAAATGCATTAACAAGTGTCTCACGACATGTTTTCAACAATAGCTTTGTGTGCTCCTGTTTTTTCCCCAAAAATCTGGAACCATTCTGTTGAAGAATTTCTGAATCTTATATTAGCATGGTAAAGAGGTTTAAGATGGGTAGTCATCACAATATACGCGCACGCGTGCGCACACACATACGTATACCGGAGACCTAGACCGACCCTCCTTCACGTTTAGGTGGAAGAACGTTAGGCACCAAGTCGTAGCAGCGAAAGAGTAGACTGTATCGAAAATGAGATAATACACGATGCATATGTAAATGGTTTCTTAATTGGGGAAAAAAATCAGTACAATTTCAATGCATGCTATCCACTGGATTTGCTCAACTCAGACGTCATTTAGATCAACATATGTGGATTTGTGATGGATGTTCATATGCATTTATTTTGTTCAGTCTTTATTGTTCTCCACATATCTAGGTTGGTGTCTCTCACAAGAAAAACTTCTTAGTTGTTTTTCTTCCATTTCTGTTCAGGATGCTTGGCAGTGTGACATCTGTGGTTCAAAATCTGGAAGGGGTTTTGGTAAGCGATCATGAATTCTCGTTGTTGAAATGATATGCCTCTGATGATTTTAGTTTTCATCTGACTCTTGGATGCTTGTATGTTTATTGTGGCTTCTGGATTCAAGTATAGAGGTTAATCGGAAAGAGTTATTGAGCTGTTTCCGCTGTATGTTTGCATGTTCTAAATGCAATCCTTTTCATGTTTCAAATTTAGAATTTGTGCCCTTACCTTTCCCCCGGAAGTCTCCTTGCATGGTAAGTTTGGCGCAAAAAATGCATTAGTAATAAGTAAGAAAGAGAAAATCGTGAATAAAAAGGGTAACACACAGCAGTTATCTATGATCAATATTAACTACTTTGAAACATGGAATAACCTGGGAAAGCTCGTACTTGAGCACTATCATGTGGTTGTGGTTCGTCTTTACTCTTTTGGTTGTGGTTTGTCTTTACTCTTTCACATATATCTTTATGGAGAGAAATCGCCCTGTCCTCAATCTTGGCCACATGAAGAAACATGTTAAAAGCGAATTTGTCTCGTAAGACTTTCTGTGTATCGATTTTTTACCCATTATTTACCTGTAGAATGTACACAGCCTTATTCTTGTATGTAGTGAGGTTGTTTCCATGATAACACGCTGGGTTCGATGCATGAAAAATTGTGCTTGGGCAGCCCCTAGGATCAACAACCTCATCGATCTGGTTGCGAATACCGTCATACTTCAGAACTACCTGCTATCATTATATGCCTAGTATGTCTACAATGGCTGCTTATTTTAGCTTTTCAGTGATGTAACTAGTTGATTGTTTTTTAGTTGATCATTTGAACCTTTATTGTTCAGATTCATTTTATCTGGCCCTAGCTCTTTTTACTTTTTCTTATTCTTCTTGTCCTCTTTCTCTCACTCGTGAATGTTGACAGAGGCAACTTTTGAAGTACTTCCTAGGTTAGAGGAGATCAAATTTGGGAGTGGTGTCATTGATGAACTTTTATTCCTGGACTTGCCGAGTGAATATAGATTTACTACGGGAATTATGATGCTGGAGTATGGGAAAGTAGTCCAAGAGAGCGTGTATGAGAACCTTCGTGTTGTTCGTGAGGGTCGGCTGCGTATTATTTTTTCCCCTGATTTAAAGGTAATACTATTTTACTTGATAGTTGATTGTTTAATTTGTTATATTTATAACCTGTTAGCACTTACATTTTCTCAGATATTGTCTTGGGAATTCTGTGCACGCCGCCATGAAGAACTTCTTCCTCGTAGGTTGGTTGCATCACAGGTACAGATCTGCATTCTATACTTGGGTGGCTTTAGGTTCAAAGATTCATGTGTGAAAAATTAGATTATTGATTTTTCTATTCCCGTCCATTAATCTGTCTGATTTTGGAGCATTTTATTGTTGTGTGTGGAAGCCACAGTTGATTGAATCAAAAGGATGAGTTACACCATGGTGGTGGATGAATCCATCCAACACAAAAACAATTATGAGAACATGAAGAAACCGATTATGTAGACCTTGTTAGTTTTATTATGATTATTATCCAGTGTGGTTGAGCACACCATAGCGTAGTGTATGACTTCATTTATCTATAAATAATCTAGTGCGTGCTCCATTAGGGTTAAAGCTTTCATTAATCTCAATATTGTTATATTAAAATGGTATCAGAGCCACCACCATGACCGACAGCTCCTCCTTGGCTTCAGCCCTAGCTGCCGACCACCCAAGCCACCTCCATTAGCACCGAAATCATCACTTCCTTCTTACCAGCGCCAAAACCCACCAACATCACCACCACAGGCACCGGTGCCGACATCCACCCTAACCCTTTCCATAGTTGCCGACTCCCCCTACAACCACCACTACCAGTGCCGACCTACACCCAAAACTCCGCAGCCTACCCAAATCAACACCACCAGCGCCGAAATCCACCCAAACCTCCTCTATGGTCGCCGAAACCCCCTAACGCCACTACTACCAGCGCCGACATCTACCTTCGCCTCCTCCACAAGTGCCAAAAAAATCCCACACCAGTTCCAACCTAGTCGGCGCCACCAACCAGTCGCCGAAACCCATCAAAACCCACCAAACAGTCGTCAAAACCCACCGATCGTGTCCCAAAAACAGTCGCCGACCATTAAACAGTCACCGGAAACCTAGCTGAGTCGCGGGTTCTCGGAACAGTCGCGGAGGTCTCGGAAGTTGCAGAGGTCTCGGCAGTTCTGTTGTGGTTCTCCTCCCTCACTGCGTCCCTTCATTCATCCGTACAATGACTTGCTTTCCATTCAACAACAATTCCTGTGTTGTCCGATTTTTGGTGATGCAATGAGGGGTTGTTTGGTTGTGGATTTTCTGGTATTTGAATAGATATGTTATCGGAGGGCGATAGGTCTGTTACCTGAATTTTTGGGACTGCTGAGTCTCTTATGGATACCGGGCGACCAATAAGAACTGAGGTGCTCTCTTCCTCTACTCGGCTTGTCAATGAGAATTTTGACGGTGCTTCTGCTTATCTCTTGTGGCGGAAGAATGTGTTGAAATCCTTGTAAGGCATGGAAACTGGATTCCCACTTATTTGACGATGCCTCTGATCGTAGTTCTCTTATTTATCGTACCTGAGTACGAGACGATGCTCGTCTCTTCAGTCAGATTATGAATTCTATGGATCGCAGTGTCAAACTTTTAGTTGCCATTGCAGATACAGTGAAAGAAATCTAGGGGGCTCTGGAGGATATCTATTCCTTCACAAATGATTTATCACGCCTGTATGTTGTAATGCGAGAATTCTTCCGCTCGCAACAGGCTAGTCGTTCCCTTTATGAGCGCTTTATAAGCTTTAAAGTTCTTGCTGACGAGTTCGATCGATTTCTTCAATTCGCCAGTTCTCTCAGTAAATTTCAGGAACAACGAATGCAGATTTTAGTCGTGTGTTTCTTAGCCAGTTTGGATCCTGAATATTACACGGCCCGTTCATAAATTCTTGCTGGGACAGATATTTTTACTTTATCTGAAACTTTTCGTCGGGTGAGTCGTTTAATACGTTGCGACGACACACGGTCTACACCTGATTCTAGTGATCCGTCTGCCCTCGTTGCTTCTCGTGGTGGCAATGGAGCTTGGGGCCGTGGCCGTGGCCGTGGTAGGGGCCGTGATGGAGGTCGAACTGGTGGGGGGCGCAAAGGGGGTGCACGTGAGACCCGTTATTGCCACTACTGTGGGATTCATGGACATATTCGCAGTCAGTATTATAAATTACATGGAAGACCGTCCCCCGTAGCCAATGCTATTGTTGATTTCTCTTAGACATACTCGTCCTTTTCTTCTCAGAAATAGCTCGTTGAGATGAGCTCAGCAAAATATAAGCAGTATATTCAGTCTCAGGTAAGTCGTCCCGCTCCTGTCATTGCTACCTTTGCAGGTAATCCTAGTGCCTGTTTGGTAACTATTCCGTCTGCTTGGGTGATTGATTCAGGTGCCTCCTACTAAATGGCTGGTTCTGCAGGTATCTTATCTGACTATCAGGTGACTCTTAGACATCGTGGTGTTCTTGTGGCTAATGGATCTTCCTTGCCGATTAAGGGGCGTGGAGTTGCTACCTCCACGCCGTCCTTAACCCTACCTAATGTCTTACATACTTCTGGGAATCCATTTAAGTTGTTATCAGCCAGTCAGCTTACTAATGATCTAAACTGTTGTGTGACTTTTTATCTTGATGGCTGTGTTTTTCAGGATCTTACGACGAAAAAGATTATCAGTAGAGGTCGAGTGTCTGATGGGCTATACTTGGTGGAGGAGGTGGCTGTTACGGCCTGCTCCGCAGTTTCTTCTCTCAGTTTTGAGGCTCATTGTCGTTTGGGGTATCCCTCTATATCTAGTTTGCGTAGTCTTTGTCCTTGTTTTCGTTCTATTTCTAATATTGAGTGTGAGTCGTGTCGGTTAGCAAAGTACCTGCGTGTGCTTTTATTACCTCGGGTTAATAAACGAGCTTCGGTTCCTTTTTCTTTAGTTCATTCAGATGTTTGGGGGCCCTGTCCAGTCGAGTCTGTTTCTGGATTTCGTTATTATGTTATATTTGTGGATGATTATTATCGTGTAACTTTCTTATATGTTATGCGACATAAATCTGAAGTAACATTTATTTTTTCCTCTTTTTGTATGGAAGTGCAAACCCAGTTCAAGGCTCAGGTTAAATGTTTGCGCAGTAATAATGGTGGCGAATATCTTTCCACCAAACTGAAAACTTTTCTGTCCACACATGGCATTATTTATTAGACTTTTTGTCCAGCTATCCTACAGCAGAATGGTGTCGCTGAGCGCAATAACCGCTATATTATGGAAACTACTCGAGCTCTCGTGTTTCAGATGCACGTACCTAAGCAATTTAAGGGACATGCCGTGTTAACTGCTTGTTACTTGATCAACCGCCTTCCCTCTCAGATACTTGGTGGACAAAGTTCGATGGCCGTCCTTTTTGCCGGGAAGAGCCTTTGTTATGTGTGACACTCATCCCCCGTGGACGAAGTTAGATGCTCGGGCTGTTAAATGTATTTTTCTTGGATATTCAAAGACTCAGAAGGGATACCGCTGTTTTTGTCCATCTCTATACAAGTTTCTTGTCTCTCGGGATGTTGTCTTTGTGGAGTCTACTATTTTCTTTTTTGTGTCAGATTCGATCGTGTTGGGGGTTGGGAGTTCTGATATTCATTGTCTTGATTTTTTAGTGTCTTGCTTGCACTTATCTTCTTCTACAGGTGCTCCTTCTACTGTAGGGACCTCTCCGCCTTCTCCATCACCTCCTTCAGCTTCATTGGACCTCTTCTCTGCTGAGCTAGTCTCCTTGTCTGCGGATCCTCTTCCCATGGTAAGTGCTCCTCATCCTGACGATACTGCTCCTATTGCTACTCAAAAATCTTATCGGACTTGCAGAGATCATCCTTTCTATACTACCTCCTACAAGGGCCTTCCACCTCCTTACGAGCTTGTATTGCCACCCTGGATCAGATCGTTGTTCCTCGTATTGTTACCGAGGCCTTAGCCGACCCTGGCTGGCGGGGTACTATGTTAGCGGAGATGCAGGCTCTTGGATCCATCTCGACTTGGTCCCTTGTTTCTCTTCCGGAAGGTAAGCATGCTATTTGCTGCAAATGGGTCTTCACAGTCAAACTCAATCCTGATAGTTCTTTTGCCCGCTTGAAGGCTCGTTTTGCTGCCAAGGGGTATGATCAGACGTATGTTATTGATTATTTTGAGACCTTCTCTCCTGTTGCCAAGATGGTCTCTGTTCGCTTATTTATGTCTCTCGCAGCTACTTGTCATTGGCCTTTGTATCAGCTTGATGTGAAGAATGCTTTTCTTTACAGCGATTTGCAAGAGGAAGTTTATATGGAGCAACTTCCCGGTTTTGTTGCTCAGGGGGGGTCTCAGTTGGTATGTCGTCTTCATCGCTCTCTTTATGGATTGAAGCAGCCTCCACGGGCATGGTTTGGTCGCTTTAGCATGGTTATGCGCCAATTTGATCTTCTACAGTCCGGAAAAGACTACACTGTATTCTATCGGTGTTCTTCTACTGGCTATATTATATTAATCGTCTACGTTGATGATATTGTTATCACAGGGAATGATACGGTAGGCATTTCTGAGTTAAAGCAATTCATGAAATCTGTTTCAAACTAAAGATTTGGGAGAATTGAAATACTTTCTCGGCGTTGAGGTGGCACGCGGCAAGAAGGGTATCTTTATTTCTCAGCGGAAATATGTGCTGAATATTTTAGCTGATGCGGGGCTTCTGCGAGCAAAGGGGGTTGAGTCACCTATGGACCCGAGTGTTAAACTCCTCCCTGATGAGGGTGATGTTTTTCCTCATCCTGATCGATATAGAAGAATGGTTGGGAAATTGAACTATTTGACAACAATGACAAGACCAGACATCGCCTTTCCTGGGAGTGTGGTGAGCTAGTTCATGGCTGTGCCTCGGATCCTACATTGGGATGCCGTGATTCGAATTTTACGATATCTCCACAGTAACCTTGGTAAGGGGCTACATTTCAGTGATCATGGCCACTCTATGATGGAAGGGTATTCTGATGCAGACTGGGCCGGATGCCCAATTGATCGGGGGTCCACTTCTGGATTTTCTATATTTATTGGTGGCAATCTTATCTCTTAGAAAAGTAAGAAGCAAAACGTGGTTTCTCGGTCGAGTGCCGAAGCCAAATATCGGGCCATGGCTCTGGCAACATATGAGATTTTATGGCTCCGTCAGTTGCTTAGTGAGTTGGGTGATCCCTGTCCTGACCCAACAAAGCTTTGGTGTGATAATAAATTTGCAGTGTATATTGCTACAAATTCAGTATTTCATGAGCGCATGAAACATGTCGAGGTGGATTGTCATTTCATTCGGCGCGATTATCAGAATGGTGTAATCATGTTTGGCTTCGTTTGTACTGGAGAGCAATTGACGGATATTTTCACTAAATCTATTCCGGGTTCTCGGGTTCGATACATATGCGATAAGTTAGGCATGTTAGATATATATGCTCCAGCTTGAGGGGGGTGTTAGCTTTATTATCGTTATTATCCGGTGTGGTTGAGCACACCATAGCATAGTGTATGGCTTCGTTTATCTATAAATAATCTAGTGCGTGCCCCATTAGGGTTAACATTTTCATTAATCCTAATATGGTCTTATTAACAGACCTAACGGAAACCAGTTGTCAATCCTTCTTTATGAGGTTAGAAATGGCCAAAATACAGTGTCTTAGTACCACATATGATGAGGAATCCGCCCTTTTCTTGGCCAACCCATGCATAGTTAGCCTACTCTGGGAGATTATTAAAATAAGCTGACTGCAGTGATCATTTCTGCTCACCTCAAACGCTTTAGAGTATTCTCATAGATTTCAACAGTTCTGGGCCTTTTGGCAAGATATTTCATAGAGTGGAGAAACCCAAATGTACTTACTGCCCTGCAAAATCAGTAGATTGTTCTATTGTTTTCCAGCAGCTACTTGAACCTTTTCTGCCTTGTCTCCCTCTTCTTCACGGAGATGGTTGTAGTTTGTAGACCACAGCAATCGAACTGATTATCTTCATGCATGTATATTGCCTAGTAGAATAGATTTAAAAATCATCACAAACCTCCCTTTTTGTTTTCTATTCGGTTTTTCAATTATTATGTGATGATTTTTGAACTTTCCATATAAGGAGGGGGATTAGAAATGACATCTATTATGTGAGTAACACCAAAGGGATATTAAGTGAATGGAATTGGTAGATGTATGGAATATATTGAAATAGAGCCACTTTTGAGGTTTCTTATGAAATGAGGCATGTAGGGGAGCCATTAGGAAGAAGTTCCATTAGTTACGAAGTTCCGTTAGTTACAAAGGAAGCTTTGAGCTCATATTAGTCATGAGTTGAGAATGGGAATTGAACTTTATGAGATCTATTCTTTCGTTGTTCCTCGTAGCTCAATGGTAGAACAATTGGCTGTTAGCTGATTGGTCGTAGGTTTGAAATCCGATTTGGGGAGATTTGATTCATATTGAATTCTTTAATTTAGAATGAAAAAGCTCGCTTTGACCGTTAAGATTAGGTAATCCCTTCACAGTCTTTATTTCTATTGCATTCTATCTCGTATCACATCTTGTTATGTGATATATGAGAATCACCATCAATACCTCGGTGTAGGTCTAGGATAATCCTTTGGGCTTTTAGTTTTGTTGTGGGATAATTCTATTGGGATTGGACTATTCCAATTTAGTCACATATGTAACTGTGTTTGGCAAGCAATTTATTTGGGATTCAAAAACCCCTTCAATTGATTTTGTAGCCTATTCTCAGGACTCTCTCACTCCCAGGGTGTGTGTTGGGTTTCATTAACCAGGTACTATGAATTGTTGGGATAAATGAGATAAATATGAAATTGCCCCCAAATGAATGACTTTAACTAACACTCTATCAGAAGGCGTCCATACTTTTACCAAAGGCATCGACACTTTTTCCTCCAATCCTTTTTTTCCCCCAGTTCTTTCAAAAGATCTCGACACTTCTGTTTATCTGGGAAAGGTTTCCAACACACGCTCAGTGGGTGTCAATATTTATCCATAATATTATATTGAGTATACATCTCATTTCCTTTCTTGTCAATGGAAAGCAAATTTAATGGGGTGTCACTTACCAAAAAAATCTCTAAAAACAATATAAACGATTCTACATTTTGCTTAAATTTATCCATAACAGCCACAAATCCACTTTTCCTGCTTATTAGGCTCCAACACTCCTAACCGTCATGAACTCCATGCTTTTATTCCCGTTGAATCTGGTAAACAAAAGATAGGGTTCCTTCCCATCTGTAGTTTCTCGATTTGCTGATGTAATGGAATGGGTTACAAGAGAAAACATTCTCTCTCAACCACATTAGGAATAAGAAGATTAAGAATGGACCAAAACACAGCCAGTAAGGTTAGTGAAGTTTCTTTGCCTCTGTTTTCTTTCAATCACTTATTTTTATCTTTCAATCTAAGACTGAGACATTTCTGTCAGAAAACAGCGTCCAAAAAACTACCTTCAAAAAACTACTTTTGTGTACTTGAGTCATATTCAATTTGGTAAAAGTTTGATTAACCCGCTAGCATTGGGTTTGAGGTTTTGATGAAATGAGCAAAAATGGGTTTGAGGTTTGTGCCAAAATGGATCCGAGGGAGTTTTGAGGGTTGTGCCAAAATGAGTTTTTTTGGGCGTTGTGGCAGGAGAGCAATGGGTTTGTGAGGTTTTGATGAAATGGGTGGCCATGACCTCCATTGGCGGTGAAAACTGTAACAACTCTCGCTGGTTTTTGTGAACTGGTTGTTTTTAATTTAGTGTCGTCTGTTGATATGAACTTCTGTTGAATGTGGGCATTGCATCATTTACACATTGAGTTTTATAGAGATTTGATTAGGTTAATTTTTGGTAATCTTGGGAGGATGAAACTAAACACTTTTTCCTTGCCTTTTGTGTTTTACTTTAAATTGTGTCTTTAGTTAACTCTAGCTCTAAACTTCAATCTCATGTCATATATTGGGGCACCCAATTCCTCCAGCCAAAGTAAAAGTGTACAAACCAAAAGTGCTCTTTAATTCGAATGCTTTATGAACAACTAATAAGCATTTAGTTATTTTTGAAAATATTTTAAAAGACTTCAAATTTCAATCTAAGCTTCTCTGGATTGTGCATTTTACTTCTACTAAAAGATTAAGTACCTGAAAATATTAATATTTGACAAAAGACTGAAATACTTCAACTTTAATAAATTGTGACAATTTTAAATGAAAAGGACAATACGATTACTTAAAACTTTTTTTTAAATAAAAATAAAAACATTCTTCAAAATGTTCATGTATTCATTAAATGCAAAAAATTAGTTTTTTTTTCCTTTTTAGTTTTATTTGTAGTTGACCTTAAGAAAAAGTCAATAAGAAAAACATCAAACATTAATCTAAGCTCCTCCTTTGACATTGTGCATCTGGATTCTTCCCAAAAAAAGAAAAAGGTACTTGAAAACATTAATATTTGGCAAAGCGATGAGTACATTCAATATTAATGTACTGTGACAATATTAAATCCAAAAGACAATAGGATCACTTGCAAACTCTTTTTTAAAATTTAACAACCTTCTTCAAAAGGTGCACGTATTCTTTGAATGCAAAACGTTATAGTTTTTCCCCCTTTTAGTTTTTAGTTTTATTTTATTGTTGTCAATAAGCTATTGAAAAAAGAAGAGAGTGGATTAAGATTAGGGAGGGGTGATACTAGATAAGAATTAATATATATGAAGTGTTTGAATGAATGATATTTGATATTTAATTATAATTTAATTGTTTTGTGTAATTATTTCTTAAAAATTGTAGTAAGTTTCATAATACAATTTTATCGAGTTGCATGTGCATCGGGGGTGCTCAATTGCCAGTTCTAAAGGTATGGACACTTTTTCCTTTTCAACAAAAACAATGAGCACAATAATGGAAGGCTTTGATACTTGTTCTAAATGTGTTGACACTTTTTCCATTTTATCAAAATCACACAAAACTTGTTTCAAACTAAAAGAGATCTTGACTCCTTCAACTAGGATCAACTTCTATGATATCAACACTTCAAGAAATAAAGTTAACATTTCTTAGAAGGATTAGAAAAATATGATTGATCAAGAATATATTCAAGAAATCAATATATCATCTAACAAGCTCCAAACAACCAAGAGGATCATACAAGTCTAAGACCTTAGAGACAAAAAGAAAACGAAGAAAGTATGCACAGATGTTTTTGGATATGTCTAGATGAACTGTAGCATTGGATATGTGTGGAAACATCTTTGGTTTAATTTCCCTAGCTTGTTTTTCTTTCAATTTTTAAAGTTATTTCAGCTTCTATTTGTTGCACTATCAATTATGGTGTGCTGTATTAAAGTTGCTTCAGCTTCAATTTTCAATTAGCTTCCATTACATGCGCAGCTTGCATTGGCTTCAATGCATTTCAGTTTGTGTGTGTTATTTCAATTACCGTGTGTTGGCTGCTGTATTTTACAAGTTCAGACAAGGGCATTCATGTAAGAAGGACGGTTTAATCCCATAACAATTTCTTAATCCAAACATGAGATGTAGGTAATCCCATTGCTTCCAACCGTAGGATAGGGTTGTGATTGCTGGACTATAAATCCCAACCTTTAATAGTCCTAGACCTAGAGATAAAGCCCAATTGCACTGTGTCCCATAGAAATAGTTCTCTTTCCAAACTTACAACTAGCCAATTACAATTTTCCAGACGTATTTGTACTGGCAGTGCCTTATTATTATTATTATTATTATTATTATTATTATTTTCTTCAGATATTGTTACTTCCAGTCCATCCCAATGTTTTTCTTTTTTTCTTTTTGTGCAAAACTATGTAGCAGATGGGTTTAATTATTTTTTATGTATTCTGTTTTTATTTTCTAATTTGAGAGTTTCATTTCTCTATCTGATGATTACTTGTCCTGACTTTATTCAATGTCTCATTAAATGTAAAATCTATCATAGGCAAATACCCCATCAATCCCTGTCGGGAAGCGAATCCTTCTTGTCAGTCTTTGTAGACTTGAGTGATACACTGTGGTAAGGAAGAAGGAGAATCAATTGAGAAGAAGAGGGGAGAAGAGAACAATGGAAGAAAGAAGTCCAAATAATCAGAACCTTTGTATTCAACAATATGCCAAATCCACCCTAATAGTTTAATACACATTCACCAATTTATATAGGCAATTTAGAGATAAGGAAACATAAAACAAGAACAGAAGAACTAGGATACTAAATAAATCTGAACTCGTAAATAATTTAAATTCCTAAATAAACTATGAAATATGTCCAATAATTCTTCATCCCATGTTTTCTCGTCCCCCATCACGGAGTGAAGCCAATCCCTAGTTGCCAACCGTCGGATGGTGGGTTTTTACTGATGAATGAATAAATGCATGTAAATATGTTATATCTTTTCTAGGGATGGATCACACTATTTTTTCTTTGGGTTGGATATGTGCAATTTTTATGAAAAATCATTACTTCTAGCTATATCTCCAAGTATTCCAGCAGGCGATGTGTCTGAGCTCTCAGGTTAAATAGTCATATCCACTTTGGGCTGGAATTTATTTATTCTTTCTAATTACCTTACCTTAATTGACTAAATTAGGGGGATTTTAAATTTGTGACTTAGAAGTTAAAAGTCGTGAAACATACATAATTTTGCAGGTGAATCAGTTGCTACAGGTTGCACAGAAATGCCAAAGTACAATTGCAGAGAGTGGATCTGATGGGGTTTCTCAGCAGGATTTACAAACAAATAGCAATATGTAAGTATATTAGCAAAATGTTTCAAGTTATATCTATGTGTATATCATCTTCTTGCAATCCAGACCTTTTTACCTCTTTGGTTGAGTTCTTTTGTTTCCCGCAAACAGAGAACTTGTGTTGATTTACGTGACCTGGGAATTCATGAATCACATATATCCAAGATTGGGTTCAGATAACTTCTGAGTGAAGCCTTTAGAGTTTTTATTGGAGTTATTTTGTAGTCTGTGGTTTAGATAAATTCTAGGACATATCTCTTGTTTGTTAGATTTATGTTTTACCTCCAATTTTTGAGTATTCAACACTGTCAGACAGAAAATCAAGTTGCTTGTCAAATTTCTGGTTTCATATTTGAGTTATAGGAAAATGAACATTTCTGTTCCGGAGTGAATTGTGTCATATGATGGTTGTACTTCTTGCAATAAAATACTTCCTGTCTCAGGGTTGTGACTGCTGGGCGTCAGCTAGCAAGGACATTGGAGTTGCATTCACTAAATGATTTGGGATTTTCTAAAAGATATGTGAGGTGCTTGCAGGTATCTTTCTCTTTCTCAATCAACTTCAATAGGAGAATTAACCCCTTTTAGTTCGTTTTCAAGGTTTCATATCTTCATTCATGCTGATGGTGTGACAGATATCTGAGGTTGTCAATAGTATGAAAGACTTGATGGATTTCTGCGGAGAACACAAAATTGGGCCAATTGGTAACAACTTTGTTGCTCCCATTCTCGCATTTTGTCATTTCTTTATTTACTTTATATTCTATCACTAGTATTTTTTCACTATTGAAACTTCAGGATTATAAGATTCAATTTTTTTTCCTTTTGTTGGACCAAGGGAGGTGGGGGTGGAATGAGATTCCCAAAGGTAATATGGAATGACTTTGCTGTTGTGGACGCACTCAATGATTTAATGGAGGCCACTTAGATTCCCATTTTGCCTCTCTATTCCTTCCATTCAACTTTACTAAATTTCAAAAGATTATTGTGAATGCATACACAAGTATTTGTGCAACTGTCATTTTTTCTTTGAATCTGATAGGAATAGTTATTTGCAGAGGGCTTGAAAAATTATCCTCGACACTCAACTGCTGCCAAGCTTCAGATGCAAAAGATGCATGATATGGAGCAGCTAGCAGCTATTCAGGGTCTGCCAACTGATCGCAACACTCTCAGTAAATTAATAGCACTGCATCCTGGGTTGAACAACCAGATGAGCAATAACCATCACATGGTTAACCGAGGAGGAGCTTTAAGTGGCTCGGCACTGACTAGCTACCAGAATCTGCTTACGAGACAGAACTCGATGAATTCAAATTCTAGTTCACTTCAACAGGAAGCATCATCATCTTCCTTTAGTAATTCTAACCAGAATCCATCTTCAGCATTTCCAGGGCCCATTGTTCAACTGCCAGGGACTGCGCAGAACTTACCCGCTAGTGGCTTTTCGAACTCCCAACTTCCACCGCAGCAACAGTCGCAGCAGCGGCGATCACTGAATGTTAATGGGATGATGCACCAACAGAGCCATCAACATCCGCCATCTCAAGGCACCCAAGCTATACAACAGCACATGATCCAGCAATTGTTGCAGGATTTGAACAATAACGGGGGAGGAGCGGTGCAGCGGCAGCACCACTACCTTGCAGGGCAGAATGCTAATGGAAATGTGACTAGGGATGTGCTACCGTATGGAGGCAATGCCTCTGCGGCTACTGCAGGCTCTATCAATAATATGGCGGGAAGTAATGCTATGCGTTCAACACTAAGCAGAAGCAACAGTTATAAAGCTGCTTCCAACAGTGATTCCTCCTCCGCGGCTGCTGGTGGTAACAGCGTTTTCAACCAGAAAGCACCTGATTTGCCACAGAATCTTCATTTGTCGGAGGAAATAGTCCAGGATATAGCCCATGACTTCACCGATAATGGGTTTTTTGATTTTGATCCTGACGACAATATCGAGTTTGGCTGGAAGGGATGACTTGTGCATTTAATGCAGCCATCAACTTCCATTCGGTAATGCCCCGGCATATATCTTTGTACAGGTTATTTTGATTAGCATCTGTTTTTCCCTCCACATTTTTTTCCCTTCCCCCCTCACCCTTAAGTTGTCGAGTTTGTTTGTGATTACAAGAAATTGTAATCCAGTTGGTGTTTTGTTTTCTCTCCCTCTCTTCTTTTGTGGTTCTTTTTTAGTTATTTTCTTATTATCCTGTGGGTTTTCGGCCGCCTAGGCTTTGCAAGTGTAATCTAACGGATATGATACTTAAAAAGACTGCTTCAGTTTCGAATTAGTATGCTATTTTTCACATGTTTCATTCCATGGTTTTCATGTCAATTTGTATATATCATCTGTTTGGAGTCGAAGTTATTGATATTCCAGGTTGTCTTATCCACAAGGATGAGGCTGCAAGATGCTTAAACTAGTTGTGACCCTCTTGTGGTTTGACTTGGTGCTTTTTTTCCCCCTCGAATTTCTATGCATTAAATTGAAACTCCAGACGCATCACCTGTTGAGTATATTGCAGGGGAGGGGGATTTTGAGAAGGATCCAGCTTCTCCTCGGGATTGGACAGGTTCAGTTGGGGCTTTTTCTAGTTTAAAATAAATTTTCTTTGATGATTGAAGTCATGTTTAAAAAAATCATGTTCAGTGTATATATTACCCATGTAAAAAAATATTGAGCAGATATTTATATTTGTGTTAAAAAAATAAACAGTAATGTTCATTTACTATTTGTTTTTTACAAACGTGGTTTTTTAAATCACTTAATGATATTCAATGAATTTAGTTTTTTGCATAATTTATACGTTAAAAGTCCTTAAAATAAATGGTTTGGCTTGTTGAAATGTGTTATTTTGGACCTAAAAAGGGCTCAACTGGACCAGTTTAGCCTAATAAAATAACGAAGAAAAGCTTTTTCCTATTGAAAAAGAAAGCAGAAGAGCGGGAATGTTGACGATGATTGGGTGACGATAATGCACATAAGAAAAATTTAACAATAATGCAGGTCCAATTACAACAATGTTTGTAATTGTGTTATATTATTTGAATAATTAATTTAATAAAATAATTTAATTACTATAGCATTACTGAAAAATTATTTCTTGTTAGGGGAGAAATTATTTCCAACAATACCACAAGAGAGAGAGAGAAGCTGTATGAGAAACTAAGGATTGTTTAGCCAAGTTACTCATAGTAGTTTTTAATTTTTTGCTACTGATTTTAATTATAAATTATAATATTTTTTAAATATTAATAACTTTTTCTACAAATTATAATTATTTTTTTTATATTTTAATTATAAATTATAATTTTTACTAAATACTTGCAACTTCTATTACAAACTATAATTTATAAGTTACTAATTTTAATAATATTAAACATCACCTAAGAGAGAGAGAGAGAGAGAGAGAGAGAGAGAGAGAAAAAAGTGGTCGGCACGGACACAACTTCTGATGATTGGGGAGATGATAATTGATTATAGTGAGGCGTGCTGGAATATTAAACTTGATTTTAAATTAAATTTTGTACACATTTTTTTAAAAAGTCTTTTGATGTTCATGTTCATATATTTAGTAGGTTCATGTTCATGTATGTAGGGTGATAATTATGTTCATATATGTGTATTGAAAGGTCATGATCATATTTATGTATGAGATATTTTAGAATTAAAAGGATTAAATAATAAGCTTATCCAATCTAACTTATAAATACCTATGTATTTTTATAGTTTCATTGAAGTGGAATAAAGATTCAAGCTTCATAGTATTTTTCTTCTATCTCTCTCAATCTCCTTACCTCTCTTATTAATCTTTGAATTCCAACAAAGTGGTATCAGGGCTATTACGTTCTTAGGAGATTTGATCGAGTATCATGGTATGCTAAGTATGAAAAGATCACTTATGTGATTTTATAGTGAGAAGCTGATGTTCTCTAATTATAAGAGAATGAGAACTATGCTCTTTCATTATTTAAAAGCATGTAATTTATATGATATAGTTAAAAAAGAGCCAAGTAGTAACTTGCTTACGAGAATTCAACAGAAGAAAGAGAAGAAAGCACTCAAAGTTCTCAAGAAAGCAATACATTCAGAGATCTTGAAGCATATGAGTGAAATAAGACCTTCGAGTAGTGTTCGGAAGATGCTCGATCATATTGCCTCCAATCATGGTAGAGAAGTTTTGTCCATTGAGTATTGGGCTCAATGGTTTGAAGCGAATGAATTTATCAAAAAAATTTGTGATTTTGTAAATATACTAATAGAGGGAGTAGATGAATTTTATCACTGAAACTAAAGAATTGAAAAAGAGTGAAGTTAAAGGAGAACATGAAGAAAATCATTGTATCATGGTGAATTATGGAGAATAATATAATGTTGATGAAGAAAAGAAAGTCGAAGACGTAAAAATTAAAGACCATAAAAAAGTGAAAAAGAAAGGTGCAAAGGAGCAAATGTCTGAACATAAGATCACATTAGAAAAAAAATTTGAGAATGATGAAATTTCTGCAAACATAAGAGGAGAAAACACAGTAGAGGAAAATATGAAAATGATTAGAAAGGTCGATAGTTGTTGTGAGTTAATCCCATGTATGTTTTTGCATTTTATGCCAAATGAAAAAGTTTCCATTAACTTATATTCATTGAACATGAGAGAAGTGATGAATTTTTTCAAAATTAGAGATGTTGAAGTTGAATAACTTGAATTTATCAAAAAATATTTGTATTTAATAAGAAATGAAAGTGATGACTATCTTTTAGAAAATTTTGGCAATGCCAATGCTTTTGTTGAAATGTGGTTACTCGGCAAAATGTTGAGCAGTCTTTAAAATTTTTTGAAGAACGATCTAAATTAAGTTACTCTTAAAATTTAAGTTGACCAATTCTATTTTTAGATGGAATTCATTGTTTGTTATTTATATCAAGAAATTCTTATAATGAATACATTACATAATTTATAAAAAAACTCCATAAATAACTACCTATAACAACCGATAACTATTCTTAACGAACAAAGCTCCTAAAATACTAAGTGTCATTTGAACAATTCTCATTAACAACATTTAAATTTCACCTATCATCCTTCAAATTTTCATGGACATTAGGATATCTTTTAGCAAGAGTTATTCGTACAACATCATGTGTCCTATAAATAACCGTCATGCTCTTATCTTAGAGTGCCACCTATCAATCAATAAAATATTTTATGTAAGCATTATGAACACTAAAATTATCCCTAATCAAACATTGTAAAAATCAACTTAGGCTACGTTTGTTTTGACGTAAAATATTTTATTTATTTTTCGGTGTTTGGTTTGATAAAAT
>JAOTRH010000025.1:17057302-17106212 GCA_034768845.1 Heliamphora exappendiculata | reverse complement strand
CGAATCTATCACCCATGATCTGGGGGTGGCCATACATGTAACTGGATTACCTGCAACCGTGGCTGAGGGACCATCAATTGTGTTCCCAATCCTTATCTGGATAAACTGGTCATATTCCTCCTGAGTCATATCTATAGTCCTCTCAGAAGAAGAGCGCCCATGTAGCTTCCAACATGAGCTCTGTAAATATCCTTGATCTCCACAATAATAGCAAGACCGGGTGTCACGTCTACTTCTACCTCTGCCTCGTCTGCCATCACGTCCTCTACCTCGACCTCCTCCACGAGATACACCCAGGACTGTATGATCACCCTGGTCAGTAGCGGTAATACGAGACTCTTCACGACTAACTGCTCTGCTCATCCTCATGAAGACCTCAGATAAGGAGAGAATATCAAACCCAGCCAAATGACACACCCATACCATTAATCATTCATATACGGACCGGAAATCACACCATTAACTCATCTTCATAAAATAAGAAATACTGCAGTAGCTCTTAGACCCTCAAACTAGCAGTCGGTGAAAGACCCTCAAACCGCGAATCACACAGTCATTGGAAAAGTTGCCGGCCGCTAGAACAGTCGCCAGAAAAGAAAAAGGTCGCCGAAAAAGCGGCAAAGGGTGATATCGGTGCTAAGTAAGAACAAACGACGCTGGAAAGTGAGAGAACAGGAGCTGTCGACGCCGGAAAGAGTGAGAGCAGAGGTCGTCAGCGCTGGCAAAAGGGAAAAACAGGGTCGCCGGTGCTGGGGGAGGCTGTCGGAGGGTTGTGAAGGGTCGCCGGTGCTGGAGGAGGCTGTCGAAGGGCTGTGAAGGGTCGTCGGGGTTCGTGGCTAGGGTTTCGGTGGTCGGCGGGGTTCGTGGCTAGGGTTTCGGTGGTCGGCGGGGTTCGTGGCTAGGGTTTCAGTGGTCTGTTGTTGTTAGGGTTTCCCAAGGAAGGTGGCAGGTTTCTGGGTTTGTTGCTGGCAGTGGCGTGGCTGGTGGTGACTGTGGTTGGTGGTCGGTGGCTGGAGGAGGGAGGCTAGGGTTAGGGTGGCTTTGATACCATGTTAACCGTAATGGAAAGCCGTACCCAAAAGGGTAGGCGAGTACTCTTATTTATAATAAAAAGCTAAGCCACACTATTGCATCCCTACATTCACACACACAGAATAATAGTAAAGATACTACTAAGATACATATGTATCTAGCACACTCTTCAAATATTGCACAATACGACAAATAACATCAAAATAAGAATGACGAGAAGCATGCATAAATTGACTAACCATACCAAGGGCATAGGTAATGTCAAGGCGAGTAACAGTGAGATAAATTAATTTGCCAACAAGACGGCAATAATGACCAACATCAAAAAAAAGATTGCAGAATCAACATCAAGCTTATCCAGCGAATCCATAAAAGTATGGACATATCGAGCACCAAGAACACCAAAAATAGATAAAAGATTAATATTGTACTTCCATTGAGAGGGAGAAATTCCATAAGAAGAGCAAGCAATCTCAATACCAAAAAAATAGAGATGGACACTCAAGTCGTTAGTGTGAAAGGTCTCAAGTTCTTATGTGAAAGGTTTGACCTAAGTGCCGCTTTAAGACAACAATACCAGTAGAGTCACCTCTAAAAGTAATAATATCATTAACGTAGATGATCAATATAACAGTGCCACTAGAGGTGTGACAGAAAAAGATAAAATGACATGTAGAGGAATGCTGATAACCTTAAACAAGCACAACAGAACTAAAGCAATCACACCAACCACATAGAGAGTGTTTCAGACCACATAGAGCCTTGCATAAATAACAAACAAGATTCTCACTACCAAAAGCAATATAACCAGGTGGTTGATCAATATATACCTCCTCCTGAAAATTACCGTGAAGAAAGGTGTTCTTAATATCAAGTTGATACAATGGCAAAGAACGAGTACTTGCCACAGATAGAAAATTTTGAACAGAATTGAAATAAGCTACGGGAGAAAAAATTTCTAAATGGTCAACACCTTAAATCTGAGTGTACCCTTTAGCCACTAAACGTGCCTTAAGCCGCTCAATCGAACCCTCTTAAAAATATTTAACAGTGTACACCTAACAACAACCCATTGTCTGTCGGCTCCCAACTCTTATTATGATGAAAAGCACTCATTTCCTCATTTATTACGTGTTTCCATCTAGGCAAAGACATAACTTCTTATAAGAAGAAGGAATCGAAAAACTAGAAAGGCACAAGTAAAGGAATGAAGACAAGGAAAGACCCTATTATAGAAAACATACTGAGCAATACGATATTGAGTACAAGTACATTTACCTCGTCACAAAGCAATAGACAGGTTAGCCAAAGAAACGACCGCAGATGGGGAAGATGATGTGGTCGGGCCCTAAGGTACAGTAAGCCTATTCTAAGATTGGTGATACACCTGGTAGAGGAGATTGTACCTATACAGGACGATGAATTGGCAAAGGAAGCGTAGGAGTGTCAAATTCCCCCTCACCACAACGAATAAGATCATAGGACAATTCCTAACAACCAAAAGTAAAGAAGTAAGTTGACTCACATAACGTGACGTCAACAATAACAAAATATCAACGAAACTCTGGATGATAGCAACGATATCCTTTTTGAGTGCCAAAGTAACCAAGAAAAACACACTTGTGAGTCTGATAAGATAACTTATCAAGACATGATGAAAAACATGAACAAAGGCAACCCAACCAAATACCTGAAGAATGAGAGAAAAATCGAGTAACCAGGATATAATAAAGAAAATGGTGACTTGTTGTTCAACACTACAGAGAGCATACGATTAATGAGACGACAGTGACTAAGAACAGCATCAACCCAAAAATATTTGGGGTACTTGCATTTGAAATAACAAAGTACTTGTAACATCTAACAAGTATCGATACTTATGCTTAGAGACACCATTCTGCTGCAAGGTTTAGGCATAACTAGTTTAATAAATAATACCACGATCCACACACAAAAAAGTCAACATAGAATGCATATATTCTAAAGCATTATCTGATCAAAATATTTTGATGCGTTTGGCAAATTGAGTTAAGATCTCATTATAAAACCTGGTAAAAATAAGAGGTAACTCAAATCTGTTCTTCATTAAAAATAACCAAGTCATACGAGAGTATTCATCAACAAAGATAACAAAATAGATATGTCCATTACTACTAAGAGTTCAACGACCCCAAATATCAAGATGGATTACATCAAAAGAAGCAAACGAACGACCATGATTACCAAGGAAAAAAAAAGAGCTACAATGATGTTTGCCTAACTAACAAGTTTCACACTCTAAACTAGATAAGAACCCAAAGTAGGAATAATTAACTTCGGTTTGGCCAAAGATGGGTGACCTAATCAAAAATGCCACTAAAAAGGAGGAACAAAATCACTCAAGGCAGAGTAGGTGTGGGGAGACGCACGATCAGTATTCAGAAAGTAGATACCACCCTTCTCATGCCCCGAACCAATCACAAATCGTCGGGCAAGTTCCCTCTAGGCTCCCCGCAGACCCAAGTGGCGTACGAAGGTATGATTTAAAGTTCTAATCAATTTACTATTATAAGCAAATCCTGAGCGAAAATGAATCTATTGAAAAAAGCCCATTAGGCCGAACCTTTCGTCTGCCAAAAGTTAAGACCCCCGTCTCTCTTTATGTTCATCATCTTCTTGATCTGCAGATCCAGAAAAAAAACAAGGAGAAAATGTTATAGAGCAATTTAAAGTTTTAGTCAATTCACTTTTAGAAAGCAAATTGAAGGGGAAATATGGAACATAGAGGTTAGAGGGCAAAACAAGAAATTGATTAGGACAAAGAACTCCTTTCCTGTGGACGAGGCAAAAGGAACCATAATAATGTTAACAGAGGAGATCAAGTCATGAGATCAAGGAAAACAACTAGCAAACAAGGAGAATCCACGGGAGAATTGAGAATTGTCAATTCGCAAATAACCAACCAAAGGGAACCAACTTTGAGGTAATAATTGATCAAGTCAAGGCAAATCTAACCTTCCAATAGTAATTTCAGTCCACATGGAGAAGTTTTGAAGTATTAATTTTGGACACAAAGCCAAAATCCACGGGTTGCGAGAAACTCCGAGTCGCGACGCCGAAGTGGGAGAACCAACAATGATGCAAAAAATTGATCAAATCAATGCAAACTTCCAACACTGGTTTCGATCCTCATAGAGGGGAACTAAAGTATTAATTTGAAACAAAATGGCTAGAATCCACAAATCTGAAAAACCCTAGAACTTCGAAAAAAAACTTCAAAAATATAAAACTAACAGGAGATTGCTTCCAAAAATTGTACGGAAATCATCATAATGATCAACAAAACAGGTCAATCCAGATTCGAAGAGCATTTTTTCTATGACCGTACAAATGCTGACATCAGCATCAATATGCTGAGGTCGGCACTTCTGGTAGCCTCTAAATGACTTTTGACACTCCTTGGTTAGGATCAATTGATCTGATACCAAGTTGAAGTATAAAACTTGAGCTTTTAGGATTAGGAAGAAGATAGAATGCAAAGAGAAGAAGAAGAAAAATAGGCTTACGGTTTCAAATCTGTTCCTTTCACATCTCGGCATTAATATTAAAGCAATAAAGGTCTAAATTACAAGAAGATCCTCCAAGCATAAACTAAAGAAGTAAATAAGAAAAGAACTACTCTAATAATAATATCCTTTTATTAATTCTGAAGTACACTTTTATTCAGTTAATTAGTATTAGATAGCTTAATAGTCATTATAGGGCACATTACTTACCAACTTAAGCTTTTGGGTCAATTGGCGATCTAACATGATATTAGAACTTTGATTTGTGGAAGGTCTTGTGTTAAAGTCTTCATCTGCATTATTTTTGTTTGCATTCGTCTTCTCTAGGTATTGGATGTTTGCATCTCCACATTCAAGATGGGATTGCACAGGAAGGAAAGTGTTGGAATACTTCATCTATGTTGTTTGGTCCATTTCCTCGTAGCTTAATCTTTAAGGACTATTGGTGATCTAACAATCAATACTAATAGCACTAGCAATAATGCGTGATGTAGAATTGGAAGAGGTTGGTGTAAAGATATCCAAGGGACATGGAAGAACTAATTTACAATCAGCAACCATAAGTATTTGGAGAAGCAATATCCTCAGGACATATGAGCAAACCTTGTTTGAACATCATTGCTCTATTTATTTCAGCACATTCTTATAACTTATTGACTCTGTATGTTTGTCACATGCCCATTGTCCTTAGATTTAAGTCAAATGTCAGCTAAAATTTTGTTAAATAAGAAGTGTGATGTGAAGAATTCGGTATTATCAAAAACAGCCTACAGATAGAAATCGATCGAGGGGGAAAAAGGCTACAAACTATGGGTATCACGAAAGGGGGAGATTGATCGCTGGTAACATTTTTTGATCGACAACAAAGTAGATTGCCAGTAATATGATACTTCACAAACAAACAAAAACATGCAGAGATACCGGCACAAACTTCCATAAAGCCATCTTAACCATCTCTTCAGCAACTTAGTTTGCTCACTAAATCCCACAGCCTACAAAGATTAAGTTTCGTTGACAAATTATATGTCTATATCAACATAAATTCAAAGGATGAAGTGTTGAACACAGGAGACATTTATAAATCAAGAGTACACCTGTACAACAAATGTATAAATACTTGGGGTTAGCCTTTGTTTTTGTTTTTGTTTTTGAAGACAAGGAGCCCTTGGGGTTAGCCTTCCTTGACAAGATAGGCCCTTACTTATCCACACACAAAAAAAAAAAGATAGGCTCTTTCTCACACTGTCTGCATGCAGATATGTACGGGGTATCATCTCTACAAATGAAGATTTCAGAAGGAAAAAAAAAAGAGGAGTAAACACAGTTTCTCTCTTCTCCTGAAGAAAGTGACTGTTCTATTCCTCTTGCATCCTCAATTTCCTAGTCTTAATTAGTAAGAAAATAGGTAAGTAGTACTCTTTGAACATTCAATCAAGACATTATGTAATTGTATCCAAGAATTTGGTCAACAAAAAATTATAAAACTAACAATTGAAAGTGAATGGAACCCATCAAATGTTTTTGAAGTATACATAAAAATGTAATTTTAAAGAGAAAAATAAGGTCAATCTTCCACCTGGACAATCTCATAACTGAGTGACTAAAAAATCATTAGCACATACCAGCCAACGTATGCGCAATTTAAAAAGGATTTATTTGCAAATAACAAACAAAAATATATTAAAGAGAAAAGAGGTGATAATGATACAATAAGATCATACAGTCAAAAATCCACTGAAGCTGTACTGCAGAATGGGTATGGAATTAACACCCAATCCCAAGTCATTGAGATAAGGGCCATTCACATCCATGATAGTCCGAACATCAGGAAATCCTGAGAAAGCCCATGAGTGGTTGAGGCGGATGCTATAATCAAATAATTCAGGACCTTGATCATGAAACACTATTGCTCCTTTGATTTTTGGTTTTGAACAATTCCTGGACAGAATTAATGGTGTGAGTTCTTGGATAAGAAGGTACAAACGGCAGACATGAATAATTGTAACATGCTCATAAAAGACAAAATTATATGTGACAAGCACATTCGAGAGGAAGCATACCAATGCATGAATAAAGAAGAAAAATATAAAATTTATACTATATATAAAGCAAACCCCGGTAGTTTGAAGCACCATCACATATTTTTATTTCCAAAACTACCCACAAATTAACTCCCGCATCCTTAATTAATTAAAGAGATAAAATTGTAAATTTATTATATAATAACTACTTTTCAGTTTTCCAAATTTAAAAAGATAACTGCACAGAGATATGTGTGCCACCCCTCCTCTTCTCCTCTCCACGGACCACGGCTGCTGTCCTCTATTCGCAACTAGAGAAAGTTCACGCATGCACGTGTGCCACCCCTTCTAGTAGCATATAACCCACAGAGATTCCTGTGGGACCTCGAGTTGCAAGACTGCTATCCAGAAATGAAGAACTTTACTGATCTGTGTTCTTTCTTCTACAGAACAAACACATAATATGATTCCATTTCTTGGATAAATATGCATTGTCTCATTCATTTTCGTTTCCTTTTTGCTATTTGATTCGTACATAGCATGCTGAATCACCACCAGAACCACAAAAAGGAAAAGGCAAGAATAAATTAAAAAAAGAACAAATCAAAGTTAAATATGTAATATATAGCTGTACAAAACACGAACCCACAATCTAAGGAAACTGTTTCGTAACCACCCAAAGCAACATATTTTTGCATTCGTGGATGCATGTGTTAAAAGCATGCAATATGTAAACACCATTCTATTAAACTACAATCTCACCAACAGTAAATCAACATAGGTAAAAGGGAGGAGAAAAAATTAACAACACTGAATAGACAACTTGGCACTCTTAACATTAGTTAATGTTAAAAATCCCGACAAAATTCAAGCTCAAACCAACAAGTTATTAAATTGATAAAATATAATCTGTATGGACAAGATTTGATTTCCTCATTATCTTTCCATCTCAGGATTCAGAGTATAATATGATAACACTTTCTTTCCAATGCATTGCATGCATGGTAACACAATAATAACCAACCCAAAGCAAACTAAGCCTTGTGTCCCAATCAATTGAGAAAAATGAGAAGAAAATAACTCACTTGACTTCATTGCAGACACCATAAAGATCTGAACGTATGTAGGTTTCAAGCTCTAATTCATCTTTGTAAATTCTACTAACCAGCTGCAAACACGATAATGAAGTCACAATTGGAACGACAAAGCCTTTTTAATCAAAAAGTCATGCAAATTCCCAAAAGGGAAATCAGTATGCAATCAATTTATGATGCAGCAACAAAGGTACAAACACGAAAGATGAAGCCCCCACGAAGTTTATGCATCTGCCAAAAACTCGAGAAGCCACCATAGCTGATGAGAGGTCTACATCTACAACCTTTCAGATGAGCATAAAACCCAAGGAAATAAAAATGCATATGGATTGCAGTTAAAAACATTGGCACAGTCCTTTGCGTGACAAGTTTGTTTTGGAATCTGCACAAGTTTGTTTTGGTCTGCAATTCAAGTATGCTCCAGAAAATTCCTCCATGCCAGGATTAGATAAGTCGCACTCTATTACTATAAATTTGTGATTTTTTTTGTTTTACCCAAATTATACACATCGACTTCTGCGTCAATTACGGAAACACAATTCTATCAGTTATCATTGTGTTTGACATGGTATTCGGTAACCTACAAAAGAAAATGTAACCAAAGCAGCCTTAGCTTATTTTTTGTCTTCTGGAGATTTGGAGTTGATGCATGTAAAATCCTTGTTGTATCTCAACTGTTGGAACAAAATCAAGGCTCGAGCAGAAATTCCATCTGGTGTTATTAAGTTAGATGGTGGCTTGTGATAGCAGGCATGATTATGAGACTGATTACAAAGAAACCTTTGTCCCTGATGCCAGGTGCCACTGCTTTTAATAGACATGGCTTATATTCGTCTATGACACTTGGTCAATCCAATGATGACCATCTAAGACCAGAGGCCTTTCATAAGACAGTTTGGAGCTGCCTCCTTGTCTTTCTCATCCTCTCTTACATGTACTCACTCTCATGGTGCACATGGTCACAAACAGTCTTCTTTTGCCCAGTTTGCTTAATTCAATTAGAGTCATCTGCTCTTTCATATTTTTCTTGACCACCTCATAATCAATCTACAAAAGAACTTTACAAGTTTGCCCAAGATGAAAGGTTTTGATTTCCCATATTATTTTATACATTACAAGGCTGGTTATGACTCTACAGTCAATGTAGGCATCAACTATTGTAAGAAACATATGCTTCAATCTTATTTCCCATGATTGTTTGACAGACACATCAAGACACGAAACATATACTTCAATCCTATTTCCCATGATCGTTTGGCAGACACTTCATTGTCTCAACTCCCAGAGGCTTTCATCTAAAGCGCTAGATGACGATGGTGAACAACCGTTGATGCTCCTTTTTAAAGAAAGCTTGTCAACATTTTTATTTTTCTATCTATTGACCCTACCAAAATTGCCATAAAAAAAAACAACAAAAAAAAACAAAGTGGAAACCCAAAAAGACAACAAAAATGAAATGTAAAACACGGGTAAAAAAATACCATGACAAGTTGGAAAGCAAGAAAAGATTTGGAATTATGAAATTAACCCAAAAAATTGGAACAGTAATATGAGATATTACAACACTTTACTTCAAATAAAATGCTAACCTGGCAATAATTAAATAAATTCCTATAAAAATGTGGATTATTATTGAAAAGAAATAAGCTTTTACATGTATAAAATATGAAGAAAGTAATGTGAAACTCATTCATCATGAGTTAGCAATATGCTTCTGAAGATTTCTCTAAAGGTTTTTTTCCGGGTTTAAACATTTCAAAAGGGTTTGCTTTAATTTCTTTAGAACATTTCACCATAGCTTCTGAGACAAGTTTATGTACAAACAAGTTTCATTCTCAAAACAAGCTCTCTGGCAAGTGACATCCACCAACTGGACATAGCTTATAGTGTGCGTGTCATTTGTCATTTTATTGCTAGCCCTAGTCATACATTATGGGTATCAAAATCTTCAAGTCTGTGTTTGCAAAGGAGCAATGGGCCCACAAATTGATCAAGGGTGTCGCATTGGCATCACATGATCGGCGACATTTCTTGAAAGGTTTGGTCAAACCCAAATTATTCTAAATACATAAGATTTTGCAAAAATAGATTCACTACTTGCCTCTCATAGGCAGCATCAGCTAGTTCTTGAGCTTCCCTCATCTAAGAAGTCAGCTCTCAGAGTAGCATGACCATTTGGTGCACGAGATTTATCAAAAAATCAGGGGCATTTTGGAAATTTCATGGGCTAGGGATATCTCAGGTATGTTATTTTCTTTGGTGTGCAGATTCTGAGGTTCTTTGGTTATAAACTTTTCTATCCATATATTTCAGAATTAGTCTTCTCTATAAGCAATCCTTTTGTAAAAGCCACTAGACAAGTTTGATAAACAATTGTCACCCTTTGGAATATTCTTTCAACAGTGAGACTACATTGATTTCTATTTCTGCTGACGCAGCCAATTGGAGGAAATCAATGTATTACAGAGAAAATATCCCAAATATTGGGTACCAAGAACACTAGGTCCAGAAAACTACAATATTAATGCATCGAAACTGATTATTGGAGGTTTATTTCTAGTTCTGCTGACGCAGCCAATTTGAGGAAATCAATGTATTACAGAAAGAATATCCCAAATATTGGGTACAAAGAACACTAGCTCCGGAAAACTACAACATTAATGCATCAAAACTGATTATTGGAGGTCCAAAAACTTATTTATAAGCAAACAGACTCAACTGACTCTTATGGACCTCTTGTGTTCATTTATGGACAGATCTTATACAGCTGGCCTAAGCTAAAATACAACTTCAACAAATTAACCAACTTGTTTCCAACAAAGATTGTATTTTGAACAACTTGTGTTCTTGTTTTTGTGCACCTTATTCAAGTCGGTTAATTTGTCTCTCCGCGTGGCTAGATGGGGTCACACATGGCAGCTTACGCTTCTGGGACGATTAGTGATCCAAAAAGAATAGTAATAATAATAAACCCTCATTATTTCAAGATAGGCCTGTGTCTACTGTCAATAAACTGAAGCCTTCATTTCAAGTGAAAACAAAATGAAAAAAATAAACAAATAAACCAAGATTACATCTCACACGTTGCCTTCCAATCCCTACTACTCGAAAATAAGTACAAATTTTGGTACGCTGAGCATGAAGACACAAGTGAAGGGGATAGACGGATATATATCAGGCAAGCTTAGACCATCATGGTGGAATGAAGAATGTCAAGAGTCTCAATACCCTTGCAAGATCTAACTCGAGATGTCTGATGGAGTTGTGCATCAATGATTTTGGATTTGAAGCTCTTCAACAGCAATCTGGATTTTGCTTCTCTGGTTATCCAGATTGCGTTTCTATACCCAATTGCATATTTTCATTTTTGTTTCAGTTATCATTCCATGCTTACACAGGATCAACTTCTTATTTATGTTTATGCATATGTGTGTGTGTGTCATGAAAATCTCTTTCCTTGCTCTTAATTTCCAAAACCAACTGACCAAGCATGAGCAAACCACCCATATGTACATTGGATTAGATCAGTTGTGGCATTTACAGCCAAAAAAAAATTATGAAGTTTGGTTCGGTGTACATTTTGCCCTACACCCCGACCAGACCGAACTAATTTCACCCGTGGGGCTGACAGTGGGAAAATGTTGAAGAAGGCATGGTTTTTGGTTCCTTTAGCTTTCGTATGGATTGTATGGTGACAGTGCACACTAAAGATGTTTGATGCTTTGAAGATCCCATTTTTACATTAAGAATCCGCATTTTGACTATTTCCATATAATTGATCTCGGGTGGTGTTGCCCCGTCTTTGAGCCAATTCATGGATTTTGTAGTCTCTTTTGAGTTTCTTGATGAATGGTTGATGCTCCCTTTTTGCTTGTTCATGCAAATGGGCAGCACCCACATGGTGCCTTTGTAGACTACACATGTTATCAAAAATGTAATTTCCTAAAGTCAAAAGAACTTACCTAATCTTAATCAAGGATATCAAACAAATTATCAGCAACCAAAGAAGATGCCCTAACTGAAAAATGACTAAACACTATGGTAGAACTAACGCCTGTGATTTTTTTTTCCCCTCCTTGTTATTCCTATGTTTATTTACTAACAGGAAAGTTGGCTTAAGTAAAAAGTCTCCAAATATTTTGTGGATGTCACGTGAGAACTGTTGTTGCATTAGGTCTTAGGGGTATAAATGCACATAGTTGGGCATACTAGATTTTTTTCATAAATTCTAATCCCAAGCAGCAACATTTTCAATAGAAAACTTCTCAAACCACGGGCCACAAGGATACATGCACAGATGCTTTGGTATTCCCTCCTGAATTTCATAATTCGCACCAGCATCATTTGCAACCGAGCATCAAAAAATACCTATAAAATTACCATACACTCCCAATATAATTAAATGATAACACCGGAACCTAGCCTAGCAACAAGGAATGCTAACTTTGTAATGCCACGTAATTGGTTCACGGAAACACCAAATTTACTCAAATTAAAATTTTTAAAAAATATTTTTTTCTTTTTTCTTTTTCTTTTTTTCTCTTTTTTCTTTTTTCAGAGGGATCTGAAATGTTGAAGCTTAAACCTCTATCAATTAAGGTCTCTTAGGACGAAGAGTCGCATTAGAACAGCAAAGCAACTTTGTAACTACCAGAATCGTATGCCAGTTTTATCAATGTGTCCAACTGCCAAGTCAGAATGTTTAATCTCAAACGCAAGCAACTAAAATGTGAGAGAAGTATTAAAAAGCTAATCTTACACAGGGTTGTGTACGCCAATGCACTTTTCCAAGGACAAACCATGTAACTGATTAGTTGCAAAGAAAATATAGAAATCCAATTAATATTTTTAACAAATATACATGCAGTTATATGCAACTACGTGTCGACATGATTATGTGATCCAATCAAATACCGGTGACATGCGTTTCAAAGCTGAAACACTGAAGAAGAAAGAAAGCCAATAATAAGAATACGAAACACAAAAGCACATTGCATACCTTCAGTAGAGGAAATTTTATTGCCAATATATCAATCATCATCCTCGTTTCATATGTATCTGGTGCAAAAGCCAAGTACTCACCCTTGGCCGCCAATAATTTCAATACTTGAACAAAAGGAGGGGATTTTTCACCTTTTCCAACTTCAACGAACATCTCCTTTTGAATGTAACTGCCCATAATTTTATTAAAACATTTTAATCACTTCCCACATAACCAGAAAAACCGGAAACCTACATCTTGAATCACATAAGTTGGCCTTTTTAAACCTAAGGTTTTTAGATTAACTACATTTCAAACAGTCTCAGACCAGGAAGGTCTTAAGTTCCAAGTGGCACCTCTTTAACAGGAAGAAAGCTGTGCAATTTTTTAAGACCATATTCACAAAGCAATTATGCTTATATTCTTCTTTTTTCCTTTTCATTCACCCCGAATCCTTAACTCAGTTGCTGAGGAAATGCTCAAAAAGACATGTATTAAAAGTTTCTTATTACATATTTCTGATCATAGGGGACCAAAGAGAACAAAAGCCTCCACACTCATCCAGACCAAAGATAATAAGTAGAGTTGGGAAATTTTTCAATATCTTTCCTCTCCCTGATCTTCAAGCAGCAAATTACATAAGAAAACTAAAAGAAAAACTATAAGTAGAATGAACTCTTGTAAAAGGTCAACAAATACATACGGTTGAGCTGGATGAATTCGTGTATCAACTTGGGTTCTTACGGCGATTAGCATCAGCATTACAACAGTAGGGAGCAAAATCTGAAAGCAGAAAAAATAACAAAATGCATTTTTACAATTCTCTTAAAGTGAAAATTTTCAATGCAAACAACATCAATTAGAAAAATTTGATGTCAGAGCATCAAGAAAAAGTGGATTAATTCATAAACGGTAAAAAAATTAAAAGAAAAGGAAAATGAAACTCATCATTCAGTTTCTTGGTCAAAATCTTTAAACATGATACTAGCATCATTACAGTTGATGATCAAACAGCATAAACATCACTACATGTTTATTTAAAAATCACAATTCTAGACAAATTCTCAAAGAAAAAACCAGTAAAGTACACACATGGGCACAGGCCAGTTAATTGGTAAGTCGTAGTTACTGGTGAATTAGAGATGGTAGTTTAAAAGGAGGTTGTCTTTTTTGCTTCACAAGTTTGCGGGTCGCATTTTTTGTTTCCTAGGATGCCACGCCCCAAAATCCGTGACCGAGAACATGAACGAGGATGAAACTCAACTCTAACGGTACAGTGGGCATTGACATGCAATGGCAATCAAAAATCAAGAATAATCAACGATAACATCTCACAACCAACAAGGGAAATCCAAACCCAAACCCAACATCAAAGCAAAGGAGGTCTGTCACTCCCCGGGTTTCGAAGATCCGGGTACAAGAAGTGAAAGTCCGGGTACAAGACCCTTGAGCCCAAGAAGTTTGATGAAAATGTTATCATACATGATGAATAGCCAAATTCCAATTGAAATGATTCTTTTTTTTCTTTTTTAACGGAGCCTAGATACTTCATTTTATTGGTCCAATTATCAAATGTCAAGCTCTCAATGAAATTAGGTAAAAAGGGATGAAGAAAATCAGCAAGATTCTGAGCACTCCTCACTATTTTGGGCATACCTCTCTATACTTTTGAAAATTTTTCATGAGACCAAAATAGTAAGAAAGTAGACTTTCGAAACTTCAATTTAGCGTGAGTTTGGTCTAAAAAAGCATGTGTTTTTCTTTCAGAGCTTTTTCATCTTTTCAGGAGTTTTTTATTTTTTGGATCAAATTCTTTACTTTTCCGGTTTCTTTTGACGCAAGGAACCGGAAAGTATGTCCGTTTGAGTTAGAATTGAAAAAAATTCACTAAAAAATATGGGAAATGGCCACAATAAGCCAATTAAGTGGTTTTCTCATCTTATCTAAACTTTTTTTTATTTGTTGTCAAACTGTTTAAAATCTAAAAAGTATACTCATTTGATGTTGGAAAAAAAACTCGCTAAAGACGAAAAAAATACGTATAACAAAAGCTAGACCAAACGCATGCTTGATACATAAACTTGACCCCATTTTACCATGATTATCATTGAAAAGAACAATGAAAAATCATGTTGGGATTTTTGCCATTTACCCGAGATGATTTGAAGAAATGTGTTAACCACTAGATCCTTCCGTCCATTCTATTACGATAAAAAGACGTGCTGACATATCACCATTCAAGTATTACGGCACCATTCTGGGACCACGGCAGCCATTCTATAATTCCAGCTACCCATCTGGTCACTACCCTAAACTTCTTTCGTAAAACAGTCATATCTCACACTAGAAAACTAGAACTTGTGCACTGTTTTATGTTTGAAAGTAGACTCAAGGATCTTTCAAATGATATAAATCTTGAAACCTAATTATTTTTTTCTAGAATTAGGGATGAATTTTCAATTTAGACTACTGTGCACAAGAATTTTGTGAGACTCGATTCAGATGGCCAACTTCATTTAATCATATCTCCTTTGTTTGGAGGCAGTTTAAGATATATGAACTATGGAACTAAAGGTTTTTAAGTATATTTTCATATTATGTTAGTTATGTTTAAGATTTTCCTTAGCAAGTTTATGTATGATCTTCATTAAAGACCTTCCCGGGACGAGTTTGTGGAGGAATGTTAATCGATAGATCCGAATGAGTTTTTTAATAATTTCTAAACTAATTTTTAATCATTATGAACCTTATTATGTCATGTTCTGGTATGTATAAAATATCAGCTTCCAGATTGTATATACATACATACACAAGCATTCATGCATTGTTCTTAGCATGAGTCGAGGTGGAGTTAGTTATGGCTATATCTTGCGTTCTAGGTGTTGGCGAGGCCGGGGGATCGGCTAGCCAATCTAGAAAGTGAGCATCGAGCTCAAAGTTGTACAAAGGTGTGGTATTTCTGGCTAATGTCTCTATAAATTGTGATGCCTATACTTTTATTTATCTCCAAATATGTTGCATATATAAAAAAAGAAAGCATGATTTATGTGATAACAAAGGGGTAAAAAGAATATTACTATTGCAATTAACAAAAAGTCTTAATGCCTAATGATGGGTTACATGATATACATATATATAAAGAAACAAAAAACCTAATAATGTAAAAACGACTAAACTATTCTTTAACTATATCTAAAATAACGAAAAATACACTTTCGCACTCCCCTACAAACTCATGATGCGAGCCTAGATAGCAACGAGAGCTTGTCCAACAAAAATGAAAGCAAGCCGCGGTGTGAGTTTTCATGAAAAAATCGGCAAGTTGGAAGGTAAAGAGACAAACAGTAAACAAATAATACCCAGCTGAAGGTGGTGATGAACGAAGTGACAATTAATTTCAATATGTTTTGTCCGCTCATGAAACATATAATTATAGGCGATCTGGATGGCACCCTTACTGTTTCATTACATTGAGGTAGGAGAAGTAGATGAGACACCCAAGTTAGAGAGAAGCCACCTAAGGTAGAAAACTTCAGCAGGGCCATAGCGCTATATTCAGCCTCTCTCTTCTATCTTACAATTCAACGAAACAGCTACCAAAAGCGAGTAATACAAAAGAATATCAAAGAAAATAATCCGAAAAACACCATCTCAACAGCAATTAGCGCCAAGTTTGCATGAAATCCGCACAAATCCTTCACTTAACAGAAGTCCACAACGAAGAATCACCAATTCAAACAACGATCACAACTAAATTCACATTTCTGCGACGGTCCTATTACAGTAGTAAGTGTATGTAATTATGCGAATATATTCGCATCAAACCTCGGCACAAGTGACGAAAGGATGACGAATCTTGAGAAGCCAGTTCTTGCGAAGCATCGCTTTCAGCTGTCGCCGTGAAGTTCCCATCTTCTCCGTCCTTCTCTGCCGGAGCCCTCGACTCCGAGCCACCGAAACAGAGGAATATATATATAGAGAGAGAGAGAGAGAGAGAGAGAGAGAGAGAGAGAGAGAGAGAGGTTGGGTGTGCTTTAGAGAGAGAAAGGTAAGGAGAGCGTGAGGAAGGCAAGTAGACGACCGTCGTCTAATGGAGGAGGAGGTAGCAGGTAGTGCGGCATCAAATTTTGGTTGATCGAAGACATTTGGAATTTTGGTTGATCAAAGGCTATTTTATTTTTTATTTTTATTTTTTATTTTTGTTATTTATTATTATCTATTAATATCACTTTATTGTATAATTGATAAAGGGCTATTTTATTATTTACAATTTATTATTGGCCCTGGGCTTTTTTTTTTTTTTTTTGTCTCTTTTGAGTTTTTTCACATTTTGACTGAAAAATTTTACTTTTTCGAATTGATTAAATGAGATTAATTGAAAAAATAAAAAAATTATTGAAAGATAAATAAAAATTTGCTAAAAACAAAAATAAGTAACCTAAAATTCGGTAATTTGGCTTATTTTACCTTATTTTTATTTTTTAAATTTTTTTAATATTCTTATCAACAAATTATTTTTTGAAATTAAGAAATATAATAATTTATTTAAATAATAAAAAAATTCACTGAAAACAATAAAAATACTTAACGAAATAAGTAAAAGCAATTATCCCAACCGGGGCCAATTATCTACTTATATCACTTTATTTTATTATGAAAAATACTAACCACCACCCAATAGGCAATGGATAAAATGTATATAATGTATAGATATCCGTGCAAAGTGCAATGATATTTGTGAAATTAGTCGACCCAACATCTAAGAGTGTTGGAGGAACACTATATTTTCACAAATTTTGAACATATTTTCATATAGGCACAAAATTGAAGTTAAGCATGCATTTGGTAATGAAATAGTTCCATTCAAACCGAAAACTCGAAAATTAAATATTGAAAACCATTGTATTCATCTAAAATTCGAGGAATTCATCCAAAATTCGAACCTAATGCCCTCTCTCATACATACAATATATGAATTCATGGTCTCAGGGTCTTACAGCACGGATTACTCCAACCCAAAGTACATCCAATTAAGGTATTCAAAAAAATTACATTTACAACTTTAATTATCAAAAGATATTATAAATGGACATATAATTTTATCAAAACTACAAAAGAGGTCACCGCGACCATTCTTCTCATTCCAAAATCTTATTTCTGTTATCACCTGAAATGATTTATACAATACGAGCCAAGACTCGTAGAAATTTGACTAAAAATGAACAAATACATGACATGTGAGGATGAGTATGTGAATCCACAACAAGTTCTGTTCAAAACCTAGTCCACTGTTTCAAGAGATTTCCATTCACATAGCTGGTTGTTCCCATACAAAATCAAATCTATTTACACATGCAAAACCATAGTTTAGTCTTTTATTTTCTCATCATTTCAAACCTTCCTAATATCTTCACGTTCCCGATTTCCTTCCCCGTTTACTATTATTCCCAACCGTTTAATCAAGGTTTTACAAACTTGACTTAATTCATGGACTATTTTACAATCTTTCACCGTAGGACAAGTAAGTACCTAAGCCAATTCAATTCATGAATTATTTTACAGTCTTTTACCGTGGGCCAAGCACCGCACCTAATTATGGTTTAAATTTCAAGAATCGATACCGAAAGAGCTTAAAAATCCACGTCGCGTTACTACTGACCGGGCCACGTGAGGCTCGCTAAGTAACGGTACGTTCTATAACCCGTCATGACTAATGCCCTTTTTCAGTTTTTAGCTGATATATAGATCACCCAATCTGCGGAGTTTTTCGGTCTTGCACTATGGAGATGGACTACCCCAAAATCACGATCCGCGGATCCCAGATCAGTTCATTCACATTATTATTTTTAAAATTCTAAACACGAGTCCAACTCAAATACGATTCATCTCGTCAACACCCAACACACGCGAGGGTCAAAAATCATTTCAATGACCCACTTTCTCATGTTTCACATATTTAGGTTAATTTAGCTAAAAAAATCCCAATCAACACCTTATGATTGTTACATTTCACAAATTCTGTCCATGGTTCGTTCAAAAATCCTCCGAAAGTCTCATAACACGTTTTAGTTAATCCTTAAAATAAAACGTTAATTAGCCAATGGTCCTATTTTGGCAACTAATTTTAGAATATATCTCATGCTCTGAACTGTTCTCACAGTGTCATTTTAATAGTTTTTGGAACTTTTATACCCTCAAAATGTTCTCTATTGAATTTTGGCCGTCATTTAATACTTGACTGATTTTATTTTCAACGTTATAATACTTGTTAAGGAATATTTATGGAGACTTTATATTCTTATTTAATTCTAATTCCAGGATATCTCTTGATTTTATGTCTGTTTCAGCATGCTATGGTAATATAATATAGCAGAAAATAAAATGCTTTATATGACATGTTGAATTTTAAATTTATGATAATAAATGATATTAAATAGATGCAATTATATTATATTACAATCACGGCCAAAATTATTTCAATTACACATATTTCAAAAATATATTATATTACACCGTTCAATTACACAAATTTTCGGGTTACAAATTTTGGAGCGAAATCACTTTCAGAAAAATATCAAATCTTGCTTATATGAAGGTTTATGTATTGTAGAAAATAGCACTTCACGAAGTAATTATGTTATGGACTTATTTGCATTATAAACTATCTATTTATGCTACTCGTATCGTGGTCTTATTTGCATTATAAACTCTATGTTTTACACTTCAAATGATTTGTGGATAGTTAAATTGCAGCCATACAGAAGGAAAAAACTTTTTAAGTCAAAAATAAAATTTATTTTACAAAAAATGAGAATATTAATGAGATTATTCTGTTTAATAAAATGCAACTTTTGATATATGTAAATATACTGACAACTTGTGAGAATATGAGAACATGATAAAATAACTTGCTTAGAAGGAAAAAAAATGTTAATATGATAAAACAAGTAAGATTAAAAGTGAAAATATGTTAACATGATAAAATAATTTATGATACACAGAATGAATATATATTCATATTTTCTCATATGCCGACAACTTGTAAGAATATAAGAATATGATATGACAACTTACCTAGAAGCGAGAATTTATATAACAAGTTAGCTTGGTTGATGTAACATGTATCACATGGCACATCCAAATGTTATCTTACCGCCACAATCAATCAATGATTTTGATTTATTTATCAATTTTTTTAAAGACCGTTTCACTCTACAGACCTAGACACGCAGTGCAACGACTCCACACCATTATTGCTTAGAGAACGAGTCTTGCACCTACCGAAAACGTATTTTATGAATACTTCATATACATTTTTTTTCTTTTTTCGCTAGATAAACATATTTGATATACATTTAAATAGTTATTTTTTAATTTGTTATCTACTTAATAAAAATTAATTAATATTATTTTATTTTTTATATTATTAAATAGATATGCATGTTTCATATAGTGTTCTTAAAATATTTTTTTTCGTACCTAAGCAACCATTTTTATCCACGCTTAATATATATTAGGCCAGGTTTATAGTCCTTTTATAATATTTTTGGTTAACATGTTAAAAATTTAACTTCGTCTATTTGGTAAAAAAGTTTTAAAATAAGAAATTATTAATAAAAATAACATTATAAGAATTTTGAAATGCTTTTAGGTACGGGTAATATCTAGTATGTTAGCATGATAAAATAAATAGTGGTAAAAAGTGAGAGTATATTAACAGAATAAAACAAATTGTGATAAACAAAATGAGTATATGTTCATATTTTCTCATATAAGTAAGATTTGATATTTTCTGAAAATGATTTCGCTCCAGAATTTGTAATCCGAAAATATTTATAATGGAACGGTGTAATACAATATGTTTTCAAAATCTGTGTAATAGAAATGATTTTAGCTGTGAATGTAATACAATATGATCCTATATATTTAGTATTCTTTATTATCATAAATTCAAAATTCGACTTATCATATAAAATATTTCGTTTTCAGTTATATTATATTGCCATAATATGCTAAAATAAACATAGAATCATGAGATATTCTTGAATTAAAATTAAACGAGATGATAAAGTCTCCATAAATATTTTTTAACAAGTGCTATAACGTTGGAAATAAAATCAGCCGAGCATTAAATGATATTAAATTCCAAAAAGAATATTTTGAGGGTATAAAAGTCCCCAAAATTGTTGAAAGGATCTTGTGATATAACAGCATGGGATCTATTCTCAAATAAATTGCTAAAATAGAATCCTAGATTAAATCACCATAAAATAAAAAGGGACCAAGTTCTTACATTACATAATTTTTATATTATTATAATAAATAAACAGTAACAAGATACAAATGGGTGAAATTATATATGTTATATAATTTATTTCATCAAAAAAGGAAAAAATAATATTTTTATTAATTACTAAAAAATGAATATGTAATTCAAAAAATAGCTATACCTATTTTTCACACAATGGTCCTATTTGGACTAATTTGTATGATGTTTTACTTTTTTTTGTCCCTTTATCTTTTTATAAAATAAATTAGTCATTTTTTATTTCTTTGAATCGTCTTAATGAGAGAAAATTCTTAAAAATTAAAAAATTAAAAAAATTAATTAAATTTTTTTCCTAATGACAAAAAAATATATGAAATAAGACCTATTAGCTTGTTTTTTCATTTCGATTAGAGGAGTCTAAAAAATATAATAAATTGATTAAATTAAAATAATTCACCAAGATTATAAATAAAATAAATAAATAAATAAGCAATTATACCATATGGGTTCTATCATAATTTTTCATATAATATAACTGTTCAGATCTCAACAAAATAGTATTTTTTACTGAGTGTTATTTTTAAAAATATCTAAATTTGTAAATTGGCATTGTTCCGGCTAAATGTTGATAATTTTTCCTATTTTTTTGTCGTTTATAAATTTTTTTTTATCTTTTAACTAAATTATTTTATTTTTTCAAATTGTCTCAATAAGATGAATTTAAAATTAAGCAACATAAAATATGACTTATTCATTTATTTTGACTTATTTTTATATTTTCTAATTTATTTTCATATTTTGATAAAAAAATTTATTTTTTCTAACTTATCTCAACGAAAAAGTCAAAAATTATAAAAATTTAATTAAATAATAAAAAAATCTCATTAAAAATAAAAATAAACAAAATCAAATAAATAAATTAACAATTATTTCAAACAAAGTCATTATAATAAAAATACACGCGCATCTCATGTTCTCAATATCTAAATATAAATAAATCACTTTTTAAAAAATAATCGTTTAAGCCATTCTATTTTAGTTTGACGTTTTTGTTTGAAAATTTCGATATGCCGAATACTATTAAATATAAAATGTGTAGTGACATGGTTGGTAATCTGCACACGTGTCCCCTGTTGAGTGGTTGGGTGTACTATGAATTTCCGTTCACGTGGTGTTACTTTAGCAGCCCCACCTTAGTGTGGTGTAATAATAGAAGTCTTTAATGATGTGATAATTCAGTGGACCCAACATTATTTTTAAGTGCAAGCAATAGTCAAGAGTTGATAAAAATAGAGTGCAAATTTGTTAGTTTATTTTAAAAGTGGATAAATTTATTTTTTTATTATTTTATTAATTTTTAATAGAAATTAATATAATTAAAGAAGATAGAGAAAACACTTTTATGGAATTAATTTATATTTTTAAAATTTAAAATTATATAACTTTTAGTATTATTTAATAATATTTTTATTTTTAAAATTTTCTCATAGAAATCTATAAAATAAAATTTATATTAGATTTGTACTTTGAGAATCATTATGCAAGTAAAATTCTCATTTTTATTTTGATTTTTTACAAGAAAGCTTAGAACTTGTTTCGTTGTACTGTAGAGAATCATTTTACAAATTTTTAGTTTGAGAAGCTTATTAATTAAGTTTTTGCTTTATCACTGATTTGAATTTTTATTATTACGATGAATTTTTATTATTACGAAGTCAGAGCGTTACACTTACCCTCTTTTTCAACTTCTCCCAATGCTCCAATTCTACAAATTTTTGCCAAAGCTTCTTTTGGGTTCTTTAATGTTTTCTTAAACTACGTGCATTCGTGTTTATATTATTTCTTTTTGCAATTTGTTATAAATTTTAAAAAAATAAAAATAAAGAATTTTCATTTTAACAATAAAAATAATAATCTTCTTATTTGCACAAATAAGAAATGAGAAATTATATATTTTTAAATTAGTAAATGAATAATGAGACAAATCACAATAAAAAAGCAAATAAAATAAATTATTTTTTATCATATTATAATTTTTATCTAATTTTTAGACATTAATTAATTAGTTATGAAAAAAAACTTCTCATTATATTTAATGAGAAAATGTATAAAAAAATTATTAAGACACTTAATAATATTACATCAACTTAATAGAAGTTAAGATATTTTCAAAAAATATATACAAAAAATTCATGTAAAAAACAAAAAGGCAAAAAATCTTTAGATTGCCAAACGAAACCTTTTAACTTTTTGAACTTTAAACAAAAGATTAAATTCCTAACTTAAAATCGGTTGCCAAAAATGGCAAAAATATGCTCTTTTGGTAGTCTAAAGCCAAAAATATATCTAACAACGAAAAAATCATAAAAAAAAAACTTTTGTTCATTATCTTATCTTATAAAGAGAAGCTTTTTTCGTAACTTATTAATTAATGTCTAAAAATTAGATTAAATTATATTATAATAAAAAATAATTTATTTTATTTGCTTCTCTGTTGTGATTTTGTTTCATTATTTATTTACTAGTTCAAAATTATAAAATTTCTCATTTCTCATTTGTGCAAATAAAAAAATTATTTTTTTTATTACAAAAATGAAAATTTTTAATTTTTAATTTTTTAATTTTCATATTCAATATATATCTTATTTTATAGATTCCTACAATAAGGTTCTAACAGTAAAAATATTATTATATAAAAATATATATACTAAAAGTTATAAAATTTTAAATTTTAAAAATACAAACAAATTTCATAACGGTGCTTTCTCTCTCTTTTTTAATTTTATAAAGGTTAAATGGTGGGACTTATTTCTATTAAAAGTTAATAAATTAATTAGAGGTAAGTTTACTCACTTTTGAAGTGGATGAGCAAATTTGCACATATAAAAATAGGATTGTGCTTCTTTAAAGTTTTTGTTTTAAATTCATTTTAAAGGATAACTTTATGGATCCATCTTAAGTTTATATTTGTGATTCAAAACGTTCATATGTAGAATTAGTTAAAAAAATTATTTATGTAATGAATTAATTTAAGAATTAATTAATTATTTGTCCCTTTTACAAGATGTGAAGAAGATCTAACCCTATTACTAATTTTTTTAATACATCGGTTCAATTTTTAAATTTATTTTTAAAATATGACAATTTTACTTTGAACTACTAATACTTGATGCAAAAGGAAATCCTAGTCGCCTCTCCAACAAAAAACCCTAATCGGCTCCCGCCGTCGACGCCAGCGACTGCTGCGTCTTGTCGCATTCGCACCTTCGCATCGTTCTAGCCATGCTTAACCCTTTGTCGTTACCTTCTTATTCCAGTTCTCAAAATATAACTGAAAATTTTTTCAATATAAGATTTTTTTGTCAAGACTCGTAATTTTTTCTTTTAACTGATAAATTTTTTAGTTTAAATTTCTCAATACACACGCGCATTTAACTGAGAAATTTCTCAGTGCAAATTTTTTTGTCAAACTAAATGAATGACTAAGAAAATTCTCTTTTAACTAAGAAATCTTTTAGCTTAAGTAGATGAAAACGAAGACAGTGCTAGAGAAAAAGGAGTTCGTCATCAATGAAGAGAAGAAAAAGATGAAGATGACGAAGAGATGAAATTCACCGTGAGGAAAAGAAGAAGATGAAGATGGCAAAGAGAAAAAGTTCGCCGTCAATGAAGAGAAGAAGTTCGCCGTCAATGAAGAGAAAAGGGAGACGAAGCTGGCGTCAAAGGAGTTGATAGCATCAACGTCGATGCTAGAGAAGAAGAATAAAGAGACAGCGTCCGTGCTGAGGAAAAAGATGATCAAGAGTGGGGGTTAGGGTTTTGATGTTGATTGTTGGTTAAATGAAATTTAGAGGCATATTAGATATAACAACATAAATAGCACTTGAGTTTTTTTTTTTTTTTAAATATGGGATATAACTAACCCTTCTACAAATCTTATATATATGACTCATATTTAAAAATTTCTTACATTAATTGGACGTTAATTTATAATATTTATTCGCATAGCAAATATAATTTTTTTAAATACATTGTCTATTTTTATTTAAAATTTATGTGTTTAGATAATTAGTCTTTTGGTGCCCAATTGACCTAATATTTTGCATTACAAGTCATTTTAACAAATTTTATGAATTGAACCGTTTGCATATGTTGAATTTATATTCTGAAAAATAAACAATAATATGTCAGTTCTCAATACCAGTATAAAATACAGCAAAGTGAAATTAAAATATATGTTAGTATATCTAAAAAAATAGAATTATATTTAATCTGTTTTTGGTTTAATATAAATAGGACAACCGAAAAGAACAGAAATCAAACTACAATTTTCGGTAAAAGTTTTTTGTAGACAGAAAGTTAAACAGTATGTTAAATCAAGAACATGATATACACACAGGTTTAAAATAATTTATAAAACAGAATACAAAACGAAACTGGAATGAAAATCGGTACGGCATCGAACAAACATGACAGTATTAAAACTGAATAAATTAAAGCTTACAGAGTAGTGAAAACTTTACAATTGAGTCCAGCGTTTAATACTGTCTCCTTAAGACAGATTGCGTCCCGCCTAGGTGCTTGCGTTGAACCGGACGTCTGCCTCCAAGATAAAACAATTGCCGTGTGCAGAAGTAGCACGACAGTCTGCACACCAACGAACGCTGTTGTGCTTGAAACTTTCTCGAAAAACTGTGGAGAGAATATGCAGAATTAAATTAGCAGAGTTTTGGCAACGAGAACTGTTGGGAACGAATACTGAAAATGGTTATGGGACAGCCTATTTATAAGCGTTTGAAGATGATGGTTCAGTTTAAATCGAACCGACATGGCACTGATTTGGTCTGTCTCAACAGACACGAATCAAAACGGCACCAGTTCGGTATGTCCCAATAGAAGCGAACCAAAACGGACTCCAACGGTTCTGAACCGCCAACGGTTCGATAATAACGGTAACGGATTTAAAATTTAACTAAATTAAATTTTAAATTCAAAATTTTAATTAAATAAAATTTTTGTAAAAAAGATAAGGGTTGCCCACGGCCCATAGACCCGAGCCCGAGCCCAGCCCGATCCGGCCGGCGGCGGTGGCACACGTGTGCGGTTTGGGTTGAACTCACCATTGGGTAGGTCCTCCCCGTCCACAAAACTGGGTACCCCCAAAGGGCACACCACTTAGACTTAACTTGGCTTATATAAGCCACTCACTCAAGTGTTTCCCAACCAATGCGGGATGGGAAATCATATTTATACTAGGAACGATCTTCACATTTTTCTTTCCCAAGCAATGTGAGATAGCTTTAAGTTACTATTATTTTGTCAACTTCAACGGCACACTTTTGAAGTCAATTTTTTATTCACCAATAAATGGTTTTGAATGCCACTAAATTCATGATTATTCTACTTATGGAGATAAACAAATTAGAACTTGGAATCATCAAAACAAATTAATCCAACTAAAAAATAATTAGTTTCAAAATTAACTAAAAATCATGTTCTAATTTTTATTCAGAATCCACTATTTTTTTCAATAGAATCATCAAGATATACTTAAAATGAACCTAATATAATTAAAACTTAAGGTCAATTCAAAATTGGAACTCAAGAAGCCCAATCCTTAAAATATATGTATGTGTTCATCGCAAACGACTTTACAATTCGATGAGACCTTGTTGATTTGAAGAAGTTAGTGGATAAGCAACGGTCCGTCGGCATGCTAAGCATATTGATATGGTGTTATCCTACATTATGAGGCAAAAGTTATAATACATCACTATGACCCCCACATCAAGATGGCACATGTTGCACATGTATTGAATGAGTACAATTTTGGTGTTCCGAGAGAAATTTTATCGGTTGGTCCAGGATAAATTTTATCTGTTGGTTAAGAGGGATAAATCAATCGTTTCGTCAATTGATGCTGGAGAACTTTACTTGTCTTTGGGTAATTTGGCAATAAATATCTCATTTATGAGAATTTAATTTAATAAGAATAAGATCTAATCTTTCATAACCCATAGTCAGGAGTAATCAATGATACTTCTTGTGGATTTGAGGTATCAAGTGAGGGACACGATATGAATCCATCAAAATAGCCAAGAAAATTGTTCGCTCAAAGTGCATTTTGTAATTGAGTTCTTCAAACAATATAATTATTTGAGTCTAATTTGATTGTCACAAAAGAATGTATGTTCAAAATCAAGAACACGAAAAATACTGGTAAATTTACCTTTATTGTAGTCACATGTAGAGATACCAAAATTGACGACTCATTTATATTTGCCATTGATGACAACTTTATATTAAAAGAGATCAATTTTTAAGTAGAAAACAGATACGAGGATCACGAAATAAATAAATATTTTGACCTCTGATACTATGAAGAATTTACCGAGAAATGCAAAGAATATAAGCAACCAAAATTTCTTCTCAATGAATGCTCTGTTTTTCCCTTTCTTACTACATTTCATTTCCTTTGTTTATTATATACACTCTCAAGACTTTTTAATCAAGGTAACTAACTTCTTACCAATGTTCTTAACTAATTTCTATTACATTCAAAACTAACTATAACACATTTAATTAAATAGATTGACTATACCCTTTAAAATTTTTAAAATTATATCTGTATCTCAAATACTATAAATTAAAAATAAAAAGTAAGAAAATATTAAATATTCTAACGAAAGAAATTTCCTAAATAAATTATCCTAAACAATCAATTTTTTCTTCTTTTTTCTGATTTTTTTTTCTTAAATTAAAGCTCTTAAAATTTATTTGTAAAAAACATTCCAACAAGGCCAAAACTAAAATTCTTATCCCTCCGTGTCCGGTATCTCTGCATCCCATATGTTTGGAGGTTTCATAGATTCCAAGGGACTCCCATTTCCGTACATATTTAAAATGGTGAGGCTTCTCTGCGGTTCTTAAATGGATCGGAGAGGTCCAATTGAAGTATTTTTTGACATAAAATAAATATATTTTGATAATTTAAATTATTTATTTTATTATTTTTAATTTATATATTATTATTATAAAAAATTAAATTGATTGAATATCGTTAAGTATTTTAACAAATCGTATTTGTATTAATAAAAATAAATTTTAGTGTTTATTTTATTATTTATTTTATTAGTACAAATGTAATTTATTTTGATAGTTATTGATATTCGATTAACTTAATTTTTGATAATAATAATAAATAAATTAAAAATAATCAAATAAATAATTTAAATCATCAAAATATTTTAATTTTAAATCTTAAAAAATTTCAACTGAATCTCACCGATTCATAACAATCTATTTAAAATGTGTTAAATCATTTAAATTCCACAATAGTAGGGTCCCTTGCGCGTGACATTTGATTTCAACAATAAGCTCTAACATCTAGGAAGCTTCGCGGTGGGCCCAGCCTTCTCCCTCAAAAGAATTTATTAATAAATAAAAATGTGCAATAAATATTAAAAATTCATTTGATATTTTTGATGAGACGAAATAAAATATGATGAATAAATAATATTATTAGTTTTATATTTTTTTTAATATTAAAAAATTAAAAAATAAATTATGTATACAGTGAGAAAAATTTAATTCATGTTTGTATATGGTGAGATAAAAGATGTGATAATATTTATAAAATTATTTTTAATCGTTAAATAAGGAACGATGATAATATGCAGTCTAGTACTAATAATACCAAGTCATAATATCAAGAGGATTTAATATTATTGATACTATGAATGAGGTATTAATAATTCAGTATTTGTTGGATTAATAATTATAATCCCGCAATACAAAAACGAGATTATTAGTACGAAAAAATAATTTTTAAACAAGTGGAGCCCACATATTTTTTTACATTCCAATCCTTCCTCTCATTCCTCGTTCCAAACAAGGCCTAATTGAGTTTCTTTTGTTTTCTACATACCCAACAAAAGTGGGTCCATATTATTTCATAGGAAATATTTTTTGCTATAAAATTAAATAAAAGCACCACATAAACAATATTACATGGTGGTTCTGAATTACCAAATAATTATTCTATTTTCTGAACTCTTATTTGAATTGCCTAAAAATTTGGCTTTTTTGAGGTTTAATTTATTTAAAAGAAAAGAGGAAAAAAAGTTAAGAAATTTGGGATAATTTGTTTATTGTGCCTTTTCTTTTTGTTAAAATGCATGTCCAAGTATAATTTTTATTGTTAAGAAGAGAGTTAACTTATTAAAATGCATAAGGCCTTTTTTCTTAATTTGTTTAAAAAAATAGTTAGTTTTTTTGAGATGCCAGACACCATAGGTTAAAAGTTAGTTTTTCTTTTGTTTTTTTTTTATTATAAAAAACTATCATTTTAGTGAACCCAAAAAAGGTCTAAAATTCTAAAAATAAGAAGTTAATTTTCATTCCAAAATGTACATTTTTTTGTCTTTATTTTTATTTTTTTAAAACAAGATTAATATTTTTAGAATTTTAAAATTTCTCTCCTAGTAAGGAATCAAAAAAATAAATTAATTTAACCGAAATAATAAAAATGTTGACAAGATTAAAAAAATACTATGTACATAGAAAAATCACCTAAAATTTTATTTTAAAATTAAAATGAATAATTCATATTAAATTGTGCGTGATGTGAGTCACGTGTTAAATGAATCTTTTTAAATTCTGAGGAAATTTATGAGTAATTTTTTTTAGTATAAAGCATTAATTACTGTAAAAGAAACACTCAAACAAAAAATCAAACTTTTAACAGAAACCAAACTTTCCCTTAAAGATTGTTGGGACTTGGAAGGTTGGTTAGCGGGGGTTAGTGTTATTGTCAAAAGCTTATGGCGCTCGAGAGGCTACGTTTGACTGGTAAGATTTAGGCCTTGTTTGCCAAACGGCTTTAAGTCGGTTTTTTGCTTTTTGGTTTAAAAGCAAAATATACAAAAAGGCTCGTTTAGAAATTCAAAGGCTTTTGGTCTGTTAGCCTTTTTAGCATTTTTTACATAAAATAAATTTATATATTTTTTAAAAATATCATAATTTTTATTATACACATCTATTTTTTTTATAGAAATTATATTTTTAAAATTTACTCTTCAAAATCTATCAAGATCTATATTGAATATGAAACTAGGTAAAAATAATTATTAAAAAATTATACTATTTTTTATGACTTAAGACTTTTTTTGGCTTAAAGAACTTCAACCCAAAATTTTTAATTTATTATTTTTTGACTTAAAATTATTCTTGTGATCACCAAACATTTTATTTTTGCTTATTAATTTCAAGTGACCTTAACTACAAAGTCTGACTTAAAAGCCATATAGCTAAACAACACCTTATTTTGCTCATGCATTTGAGACTACAATGAAACTTTCTTTTTCATGTCATGTTTTTTGAGTAATTATTTAATAGTTTTGGAATAGAAAAATTATAACATATTTTTGAATATTAAAAAAGCGATAACATATGATATTCTCGATAAATAAAAAATATTTAATACATACTAAATGAGTTACCCACTCTTATCTCTATAGTACCAAATAAATGCGGACTAATATTATCTAACTCAAAGTATTTGTTGCGAGTAATTATTTGGTAGTCTCGTACCATCACGTGACGCTATTACTTTCATTGTGCTCTTACTCGATCATGTAGTAGAAAATATTTTGCATGGAATATTACACATTTTTATTTGCCAAGAGATACTTTGGGCACACCTAATAAATTTTTATTTTTTGCTACATTATTGAATGAACGCACTACTTAGTCAATGACACATGGTGCTTTAAAATTGTCTAATAATTATTCTTTCAGAACACTATGTCGCATTATTTTAGTAAGAACGAATGTAAAAATTTAACTTAGAGGCAAATGATTTTGATAAAATATTAACTTACAACTATTATAATTCTAAAAAAAAAATTAGGAGTGACTAAACCTATGTATTTTTATATATAGTTGAGTCTAATATTACTATAGTTTTTTTTTGAGAAAGTTAAAGGTGGCCACACCTACTAGTCCTTTTTGTGTTTACATGATATTCTAACTTAATAATGCATTCAAAAACATTTTGATTGGGATAATGACCATGTTTGGGTTCAATTGTAGAGATTTTTTATATTTTTATTTTTTTTGAATTTTTTTTATCTTTTAATTAAATTTTTTTACTCTTTCGAATTGACTTGATGAAATGAATCGAAAAAATAAAAAAAATTTAATAAAAAAAAACTCACTAAAGATAAAAAAAAAGCAACATTAAATTTGACTTATTGGCCTATTTTTTTTGTATTTTCTAAATATTTTATATATAAGTCAATATTTTAAAATTTTTTGGCTCATTTTGATAAGAAAAATCTAAAAATATAATAATTTGACTAAATAATAAATTTTTTTTATTAAAAATAAAAATAAACAAAACAAAATAAATAAATAAATAATTATTCCAAACCAGTCCAATATCCACCAATTTTGTTTAGTAGATGGATAATAAAAGATGACTAATTGGTTTAGTAGATGGATAATAAAAGATGACTCACTTAGGAAGGGTGTTTGAAATTTTTTTTAGTTTTTTATTATTATTTTTAGTTATAAGTTATAATTTATTTTAAATATTTATAATTTTTGTTATAAATTATATTTATTTTTTTTATATTTCAATTACAAGTTATAATCTTTACTAAATATTTATAATTTTTACTATAAATTATAATTTATAAGCTACTAGTAATAATTTTATCAAACAATCTCACTGTATAACTGTCAATTAAATATTTGTATAACTGTCAATTAAATATTTTTATTTATCCAAAATAAAATATCAAAAAATCATTCTGGAATTACACTTGGGAACCTTAAAAGCACATCGAGGAATATTCTCGTTGGAGTGAAGCAAGAGGTGAAAAGGTTCCCCAGTTCAATTATTGCTTTCAAATTAGGGCTCTGATTGGAAATCTTATTTTTATGATTTTTTTGTTAAAAATGTTAAAAAATTAAAATTGCTCATTTAATTAAAAATTAAAAAAAAAATTAAAATATCAAATTCAAAACACAAATTGTTAAAATATTCTATTCAAAATTTCATCACTTTTAAATATAATAATAATTTTATTTATAATTTATTTACTACCACTATTAATTATATATAATTATTAATATCAAATATATAGAATGATAAAACTATTCACTTTAAACAAAAAGTAAAAATAATAATTTTTTTACCCAAACAACTAATTTAAAAAAAATTAGCTTAAAAATTAAATTATTAAATAACTTACTTTGAATTTAATTTAAATTTTTAAATAAAAATATAAAGATAATTTTTTTTTTTTAAAGTTAGTTGTTAGTCGAATCCTAACATTAACACTCAATTTAGGATAATGATTTATTAATTTATTTATCTTGCTATTTTAAGTTATAATAATTTAGTTCTTTTTTTATTTTATTTTTTAGACAAAAAAACTTACCTTTCCAGTTCTTATCATTAAAAAAATTAAAAAGTTAAATAATTAAAAAAAAAATAAAACATGGCCTTAAGCGCTCCCACGAGCAAAAGGTGAAGTAAACCAGAGATCTTTTAGAAGTAAATTTATTTTTGACTAAGAATGATCAATGATATAAAGAATTCAATTAATTATTGTTATTTTATTTTTATCTATATTTAAAAAATTCATTTCTTACAAAAAAATACTTTTTAAAATAAAAAGTATGTCTATTTTAACTAAAACAAATTAAAAAATAAAAATATGTCAAATAATATTTTCCTTTAAAAAAACGGACTTAAGGGCCAGTTTGTCTATTTTAATTTTTTTTAAACTAAAAACGTAAAAAATATCAACATGACTTATTCAACCAAAAAAAAGAAATTTAAAAAATCAAAAAATCAAATCAAATTAAACATCAAATTTTAAAATATCTCATTTAAATTCTTACCACTTTTAAAATATAATAATACCTCACATTCATAACTTATTTACTACAACTACTAATTAAATATAATTATTAATATCATAAAAAGACAAAATTGTTCAATTTAAATAAAAAAAAAAACTTCTTACCTAAACAATTAATTTAAAAAAAAACTAATTTAAAAATTAAATTACCAAATAATTTATTTTAAATTTAATTAAACTTTTTAAACAAAAATATAAAAAAATAACTTTTAAGAGCTAGTTGCATATTTCAATCATTGCATTCAATGTTTTTAGGCCGTTTTGTGATTTATTGACTTATTTAATTTAATTTAATTTTAATATATTAGGAAATTAAAAATAAGCAATAATAAGCCCATAACCTTCTTCCCTTATTTATCATATTTAATACCTTTTATTTTTAATCTTCTTTTTTTCTATTTCATAGTTTATCAACGAATCAAAAGTAAAAAAAAATCTTAACTAAAATATAAAAAAAAAAAAATTGAACAAGACAATTCATTTTATCGTATTTTGTTCACCATGTAATATTAAAAAAATCATTGAATATTCGTGGAGCCAAACAAGACAATTGAATGAATAATTGTAAATCATTGAATTTTATTTTAAAATTAATCCAAGCAAACTCAACACTTCTACTACTCTCTTTCATTAATTGAAAACTTTTAAAAATATGTATGTATATATATAGAACTTTAAAGAATATTTCCCCACTAGAGATCCTAGATTATTCCCAAAGCAAGAACTTAAAAGAATATTCTCACCTGAAAAACAGACAGAATGTGAGCCTTTCCACTGTTGATGGCCCATAAGATAAGGAGACAGATAGTTTTTGCGTGCCAAAGAAGTGTTGAACTGAGATCAAAGGTACGAAATCTAAAAACGCTTAACCAATAAGCTGCAAATGTTTTTAAAACCACCAAAGAGCAGAACTAAAACAAAATTAACAAAGAAAGCAGCAAAAAGAGAGGAAAATATTTTGGAGAAAATCTTATGCAGGAGACAATAAACAAACAATCCCTAAAAGATACAAATTTCTAAAAACAAGTTACCATATCAGTTAAAATGTTCTTCCCAAACACCAAAGCATCCCCAGAAGTAGGAGGGAAGAAGGCCAACGAGCGTTGAAATTGTGGTGCTTTTACCAGCTCCATTATATCCTTCAGATACAACATTTCAAATCAGTTTATGTCAATAAAATGGAACATTAAAACAATGGTTACACATAAACAAGGCTGGCTCTTCCAGCTTCTAATTATCGTTCAATTTCTCAATTAATTACTCTAAAACATTTACCATACCATCTGATATATGTAATATCAGAATTTGATGTGAAACTCCACAACAAAGAGAAGCAATTTCAAAATTTTTCCAACCGATTCAAGCCTCATTATAAGACCAATAATGAAACCCTCGCATCTTCGGTTGAGCGTTTCTTCGTATGTTACCATCAATAAAAGATTTTATTAGTAAGATAAAAGATATAATTACAAATGAAAGTGGAGGATTAGAAATCCACAAAACAAAAGATAAAAAGAAAAAAAAATGACAAATCACACGCCGCCCTTCAATCTCAGCTAACCAAAAACAAAGCAATTCTCTAAAAAGAATTGGAAATTGAAGCCCAAAAAGAAGACCGATAAGATATTTTATCCGTAACACTTCTAAATCCTCTAACTTATCTTCGTAAATTCTAAGAGTTCCTCTCCAACCAATTTCCCAAAATATGGAAAAAATAAAACACCTCCAAACAGCTTGTGCCATCTTATTGGTACCAAAGCCTCTATGACCAATCTGTAACATCTAAATACAGCTAAAAGAAGCTACCCAATCCCTATCCATCAATATTAAAAAGTTTGCATCGTGACGGCAAGGCCACAAGGCAATGCAAAAATAGAAGGTCAATTCACTCTTCATCCCTCCTACAAAAAAATGCACTCATGTGGAAGTAATGCCTTACAAGAAACGCCATGAATGATCACTAACAAATAGGCCAAATATTTAGCCTCCCCATCTTTTAGATTTGTGAAAAAAAAAAACCAAAAAGATAGGTGTCCCAAGGGAGGAAGCAATGGAGGCAATAGAAACATTATGGAATGAGAGCAAGGCAACAAATGAGCAAAAGAATCTTCCCCAGTAATGCCTTACAAGAAACGCCGTGAATGATTGCTAGCAAATAGGCTAAATATTTAGCCTCCCCATCTATTAGATTTGTAAAAAACAAAAATCCAAAAGATAGGTGTCCCAAGGGAGGAAGCAAAGGAGGCAATAGAAACATTATGGAATGAGAGCAAGGCAACAAATGAGCAAAAGAATCTTCCCCTTTCCCAACATCCTTATAGAAATGAATATTGTCCCATTTCCAACATAAATCTAGTGAAGAGTGAAAATTTAATGAGGTTATGAGAAATGCACTTCCATCAAGATCTAGAATTTTCCTCACAAAACATATGTGGATCACATCCATTGATGTGGATCCCACTCTTAATCACTAAATGCCACAAAGCGCTTCACTCATAGCAGATCTTTCCCCAACAAAGCTTCATTCTAAATAACAATGCTTCCAAGAGTAAGACCACTTTTAAACAAGAAATAAAATACAAGTTAATTTAAATTATCTAAGACCAATTGACAACTATTCTTCTAAATTCAAAAGTAGAGATGCGCAACAATATAAGAAAACTTCAGATAACATGGCCTACACTTCATGTTGTGGTGAGATTGAGGAATAATGGCATTATTTTGCGTTTTAATTAGTGGACAGAATGTTGGGCAACTATAAGGTTAGCAATGCTATACAGGACTAAGTGTTGAGCACCTAAGAAACAACATCTATACAAGATGAGTGTAGCTAAGATCAGCATGTCAAGATGGATGTATGATAAGACTAAGAGAGAGAATTAGTGATCGAAATGGTAAAGATAGCACCAATTTAGACAAGTTGGGAGAAAATGCACTATCGTGGTTTGTTCACATACAAAGAAAACTAGTAAATGTGATTGTTTGGAAGAATGATAAAATTACTATTAAAACTAATGCTAGGGTAAGAGAAAGATCTGAATTGACATGCGATATTGTGCTAAAAAAGATCGAGATTTGTTAAATTTAACTAAACATATAACTCTTGACAAAATTAAATAGAGAAACAAAATTCATGTAGCCAACCCCAAAATTGAGACCCAAGGCTTAATTTGATTTAATTTGGTTAAACAATAAAATGGTTCATGTGCTAAATTCGTAGCAACTAATTCTATAGAAATCCAATCATCTATCACTTTATAATCTATATTACAAAAGACAACATAATTGTTGTGACATTTATCCTTTTATTCAAGGGATGCGATTGTTTAAAAAAAAATGCAAAGTTAAAGTTAGGATAAATAATACTTAGACTCCCTGTATTCTTATCATATATCACTGTTTATCTTCTTATTCTTAGAAATCACACTGCACCCTATTACTTTACATAAATAAGTAACATTTTGCCCCATCCGTTAGTCAACCGTCTACTGACTTAACGGAAATAAATAATATCATTAACAAATTAATTCAAAATGACATATTTACCCTTTTTCCCTTTCTTTCCCCCAACTCTCTCTGTAAGATGATCAAAATCCCTAATCACACCCCTAACCCACGGCGCTGATCATCGTGCGTTTCGCTCTCGGCACCGTCGTCGAAGGGGGTGCCGCTTATACCATCGCCGGCACCACCGCACAAACACCAATAACCAGAGAGAGAGAGAACAGAGATAACAGAGAGACAGAGAGACAGAGAGAGTGTGGTGCGGTGGTGGTGAGGGTTTGGGGTGAGGGGTGTTTGCGCGGTGGTGTGGCGTAGTGGCGGTGAGGGTTTGGGATGGTGGTAGCGGAGGGGACGGCGATGGAGGTGTTTGTGCAATGGTGGCAGAGAGAGTGCGGCGTAGTGGTGGTGAGGGTTTGGGGTGAGGGGTGTTTGTGCTGTGGTGCGGCGCGGTGGTGGTGAGGGTTTGGGATGATGGCAGCGGAGGGGACGGCGATGGCGGTGTTTGTGCGGTGGTGGCGTATGTATTCGATGGATCTCCATCGAATCGACCTGGGCTAGGTCGACGAAGGGAGATTCGGCGTAGCGGGTTCCCGGTTGGCCGGCGGCGGTTGTAACGACGACGAGCTTCCCGGTTCGGACTGCTTGATGTGTTTGTAGCGGAAGCGGCGCCGACGCCATTACTCTCTGCATTTCTTCGCCGAACTGGAGTGATTCACCAGAGTGAAACATTAGGGTTTTGGGGAAGAAGAAGAGTTCCCCCCCCCTCTCTCTCTCTCTCAGTTGGCCCGGGTATCGCCGAATTCGTTGATGATCGCCGGCGATGGCTCTGGGATTATCGGCACCCAAACAAAAAACAGGTGCTGTCGTCGGCGGAAAACCTTTGGGGTGGCCGGTGATGGTTTTGGATAGCCGGTGAGGCAGTGTGGTTAGGGATGGGAAAGAGGGTGCTGGGTAAGGGTATTTCGGTCATTTTATTTTCACAGTTAACGATATCAGTTAGTCAGGGGTAAAGTGTGCTTTTTAAAAATAAAAGGATAAACAGTGATATATGATAGAAATACACGGGGTATAAGTGTAATTTACCCTTAAGATTATTCATTCTCCCACTACCTTTTTTCTTACAAACCCAAACTTTCTCCCCTATGTAGCTGGTGATATTTTTCTCTTTTTATTTTAAAATTAATCCAAGCAAACTCAACACTTTTACTACTCTCTTTCATTAATTAAGAAACTTTTAAAATATCTCTCTCTCTCTCTCTCTCTCTCTCTCTCCTCGAAAAACATAATTAAATTCGTATATTTTTTATGAGCTTGCGATGAAATTACTGAAATGTTTTCACTATGTTAATATTCTTACAAAATTTAAAATTATTTGTTATTTAAAAATTAATTTTATGATTAAATTATATTAAATTACCTTTATGCACGGATAATAACTAGTTTACCCACAGTTTGGGGAGGCTGATAATTTTTGGAGTATAATTATGAGAAAGTTGAGAAACCACAGTATCCGATGAAATAAATGTGTATTGTTTTATTGTTTTCCTGTTAATTTTACAAAAAAAATACCCAAAGAATATAGGCCCCTGGCACATACAACTGAGAGGCTTGGAATTATTTTCCAGACTATTCAAAAAAACGTCCAAACAAATAGTAGTAACCCTTTTGAAATTAAACAGAAGGATAAAATTTCTCACCTCTGCTGAGCAAAATCTCCGCAATTTCTGCATTCTCACAGCTAGAAATAAATTCAAACAAGTGCATTTATAACTTTTAATTGTAAATAATAAAATATAAATTCTACTCCTCAAAAATATAAATTCACAACATTTTCTCTACTCCTCCTAAGAGAGAGTGACACTAGTGTAGTGGTTTCCCCTCCTAATCTATGACTGTTTTCCCAATAGTCTCCCTCTCTCCTCCCTCTACCTGCCTCCAATCTTAAATCTCCCTCTTTCTTCCCATCTTGTTTCATTTGTTTCTTAGTATATTTGTGTGTGCAATTTTTGCTCATCATTTTTCCATGTATCATATTTTTTCTACCAAGAAACTCTCTTTAGATAACCCTGAAAGTTGTTTTTTACATTTGTGAAGGCTTATTTTCTCTACCTGCATAGACATCTTCCATTCCTTAGCAACTTCATTGTTTTGCTAATGTATCTTTCTACATAATTTTATAGGCCTGACAATATATGTAAACCTCGTGCCTATTTCATCAAAAGAAAATATAAATTTACAACTTTAGCAAATATAACAACTTCTGTTTGAAACTATAACCACATTTTTAACTATAATATATAAATTCATAATTTTAACTACACCAAACACCCACAAAATGCGCCATTAGCTCAGATACTACATAATAGACTTGAACTTTATCCATGAAGTTATGCTAATAGGTTCAAGAGACACTAATGGTTAAAAACTCAAAACATACCATCCATAGGCTAATCACCTCCCACTTGCCTCTTCCACGAGTCTTCAACAATCAATTCATCCACTCCCCAATCCTCATAACTGCAAAGCAAACATAATAATCATTATGATTCATTACATAGAGAAAATGAGGGAGAAAAGAAATAGTCAGAGTACTAGATCTCTAGTTACTGTTGTTGGCGATTTAGAATACGATCGTGACTACAACCTAAGGGTGTCCATGAATTGGTTTGAGTCACTCAAATCACCCAACCCAACCTACCAATTAATGATTTTGCCCATGGTTTGGTTGGGAAGGATTTCTTGTTTCCCCAAGTAGTGATTTTAGTTACGGGTTTTGAGTATAGTCACCCATCAAACCCGTTGGTCAGTTGCAAGTGCCAAAACTAACAACCAAATACATACGGTTTGATGACGTGTTAGAACTCAACCTGATCCATGAACACCACTAGTATAAACTGAGAACTTTACCTTCCATCGGGGAGATAGCGACGAATCGTGAAGGGTATCTTCCTCTGTCGGAGTTCCTTCATTGCAATCTAAAACAAATATGATTGACAAAATATTTCACACAAAAAAAAAAAAACTAATGAAGCACTACAAGAAAAGAAATTAAATTAAAGCACAATGAAGTTTGGTGAGTTGCTTTTTCATGACTGGAAATGTAATAACAGATAGTGTTCTATCATCTCTTTTTCTTATAGACATGTGCCCAAACCATGCAGAAGATTATGAGAAAGAACTAAAGCTGAAACCAAGATGTCCATATGCAAAAGAAGCCAAGGCAAGAAAATTTAGAATTATAATAGACCTTTCAAAAGTGAGCATTTGTTTGAGAGACCAAGGATTTGCTTCCGAAATAATTTAGAGACGGTAGAGTTAAGTAAAAGGGAGGCCTGAGACCGGCAAAGATCTTGATGATTGGGATAAAATCTCATTCTGCAACAGTTGCTTAAATGACTGGAGTGCAGATTTCTTTTTTTCACTTTTTTTTGTTTTCCAACAATAATAATACAAATTCATATTTAATTGCAGGAAACATAAAAGAAAAGGTGAACATGCATATGAACACGAAAACACAAAATGAACCTCATCACAATAAAACACTAAGTTTTATTTTATATTTTTTTATTTGAGAGATGAGAATTTTTAAATAGGAAGCGAGGAAGGATAGAGAAACAATAGACTTACTCCAATAATGTTTTAGGATTTGCTTCTTCTGAATGGAATATTCACTAGCTCAAAATAAGGTTATATCGTAAACTTGTTTTTATTGTTTCTTAACAAAAAAATATTATTTTTTGATACTTCGCAACGTAAAGAAACAAAAAAGTACGCCCATTTCGAGCTAACATTGAAAAAAGTTCATTAAAGAGGGGAAGAAAAAACTTATAAAAAGACTATCACAACTTAAAAAAGCTTACCTCAAGGGGGTCCGTTTCACCTTCCAACTCAACCATGACTGGGGCATTCATACTGTTCACCCAAAGTCATGTGTCATCAACTCAACAATTTTAATTTAACAAGATTCTAAATTTATTCTTAATTATACATAATTTTTAAATTAACCTGATTTGTAGGGCACGAGTACCCAAAATTCTTGCACGCTCATATTTTGTCATATATTTTGATGTCTTCCGAGGTCTCTCTCGTGGTTCCTGAACATCTTTTTCTTCAGTTTCAGCTAAAAAAGGATCGGGAATGTCCTCGTTATTGTTCTCTGCATCCTCTTCTATCCCATCCTGTCAATTATGCCCAAATATTCAAAACTAATACACTAGAAAGAAAAGGAAGAAAAAAAAGGACGAGTAAAACATTGCAAGCATATATCAAAGTAAAGACTTCTTACCTCCAATTCAGGCTCGGGCTCTAAGGGCTCATCATCATATCTGGACAAATGAAAATTTCAGTAACACCGAGTAATAAAGAAACCAAGAGCTTAAATGGGGGGGAAAAAAAACAATCACTATAAATAAGATGTCAAAACCAGTGACAAACATGTCAACACATATACAGACAACACCAATAAAGATGGTAGCTTTAGTATTATGTACGTACGTACGTGTGTGTATGTGTGTGCGCGCGCGCGCGTGTGTGTGTGTAAGTAGCTTTAGGAAATATTAATGAATCATGGCACCTATGTGCATCAGAATTTGCCTGCCTTAATGGTGCATGCTATAGGCTCAACCAAGTGAACAACATATTTACCACCACAGGGAATTAATATTCCATAATTTTTATGACTAATAAAGATCTAAGAATGAATAATTAGTTGAAACAAGCATAGTCCTTGATACTGTACCTCATGGATCTAATAATTCTTATGTCAAGTATCGTACAATTATTTGAAGAACTAGATAAGCAAATGCCACCTATTGCCATAGATTGTCATTGTAAGACAAACACAAACAAAATCGCTTCATCATTGGAAATAGAAGATCCGAGCAGTGGAGCAATAAATCTACTTCTACCAGTGACAGAAACACTTTATTATCTGGAGTTCTTCGAATCATTTTTTTTCCCTTGGAAAAGATTCTTATATCACGATATCTTACCATCAAACCTTGCATCAGAGGTGGCTAAGTGAGAGCCATTGAATAGGCGACTCTGTTACTAGTACATCCATAGTTGTTGAATCGTAAATCGAAATTCTAGTTTTACAAATCATGAATCGAATTGAATAAAGAATCGTAAAATTCAACATGAATTACAAATAGGGAATTTAAGCACTTCATATGTATGGGGAAAAAATGAATACATTTATATTAACACAAATTATACAATACGAACATGATTACTTAATCTAAATGTAAAAGATATTTACTTTCGTCACAAGAGATTTATGCTCAAATCCAACTAACGATAAGATTCCTTTAAAATTATAATTTAATCTCTTTTGAAATAGACCAAACAATCTCAAAAAGAGTGGAACATGTAGTTATTAAATATATAAGGGAGAGAGATAAGTAGTTGGTGAGTTTTGCACGCTTATTGCTAATAACAAACGTATATTTAATATCTACTTATTCCACTCTTTTTGAGATCATTGAACTCAATGATGTGTTGGAACCATTGAGTTCAATTATCAAACTCATATTATATTAAATTACGTTTGTTTTACTAAAAGAAAAATAAATGATTTTATCAAAAGTGATATTTTCACCTTAGATATTCTAAAAATATGTACTTAGACATTTTTTAACTAAAAAGGAAATTAAAAAAAAAGATTTAAGAATTTATTTGCGGGAGTCATTCTAAATTTTCTAATCACCAAACGACCAAACAACAAATCACAACAAAAAAGAAAACTAGCTTAAGCAAAAAGCACTACAATGGACAAAGAAATCATTTTAATATATCACTATATTAGTGATTTACCATTCAAGTTTCAACAAAAAAAAAAATCTCAATATTCAACATTCGACAAATAAATTAACAAATATTCAAATAAACAAAAAAATGAGACAAATAAAGTTTGATGGGAACCATAATGCAGATCTGGAACAAAGAAGAATTTATTTAAAATGAAATTAAAAAAAAAAAAGAACCTGAAATGTCGACAACCTAAGCCTTTGACAACGAGACTGTTAGAACTTCAAACTGTGTGTCGTGTGATTGTGCGAGATTGTTCAATTGACAACGAGCTTCAGGTTCGATGAGTTCGACGTCGACGACCTTTGATGTCGACGAAGTTGGCGGCGACAACCTTTGATGTCGATGAGTTTGGTGAATGGTATTTGCCTGTTGCAACGACGACTAGCTTTGTGTGTGGTGCAACTTGATGGTAGGGTTTTTTGTCTAATGAATCTATTTGATCATAGGGTTTTTGACTAATCTGATTTGAAAACATTATCAAAATTGACCACTTTTATTTATATTTGTATTTTTTTATTTTTTTAAAATAGCATAAAAACCCCCAACGTACCACTACACGCACCCAAGCCATACTCGAAATGTACCCGAACACTAAAATGTACCAGATACCTTTTGAGTGTACCCGATACATACCCGTGCCGTATCGGTGCCATACTCGTACCCACAAAATACCCGGTGCATGTACAACATCATTTTCGGAGTAGCAGTGCTTCATAGGAGAGCACTAAATCTACTTCTACCGGTGGCAGAAACACTTTATTATATGGAGTTCTTCGGATCATTTTTTTCCCTTGGAAAAGATTCTAATATCATGATATATATTGCCATCATACCTTGCATCAGAGGAGGCTAAGTGAGAGCCATTGAATAGGCTACTCTGTTAACTTACTAGTGCATCCATAGTTGTCGAATCGTAAATTGAAATTCTAGTTTTGCGAATCGTGAATTGAATCGAATCGAATCGAATCGAGAATCGTAAAATTCAACGTCAACTACAAAGATGGTGTTTAAGCACTTCATATGTATAGGAAAACAAATGAATACATTTATATTAATACAAATTATACAACAAGAACATGATTACTTAATCTAAATGTAAAAAAACATTTACCTTCATCACAAGAGATTTAAGCTCAAATCCAATTAACGATAAGATTCCTTTAAAATCATTATGTAATCTCCTTTGAAATGGACCAAACAATCTCAAAGAGTAGAATAAGTAAAGATTAAATATATGAAGGAGAAAGATAAGTAGTTGGCGGGTTTTGCATGCTTATTGCTAATAACAAACGTTTAGAAACAATGTGTTGGAACCATTGAGTTCAATGAACAAACTCATATTATATTAAATTATGTTAGCTTCACTAAAAGAAAAATAAATGATTTTATCAAAAGTGAAAATTTCATTTTAAATATTCTAAAAATATGTATTTAGACATTTTTCCAATTAAAAAGAAAATTTTAAAAAAATTTAAGAATTTATTGGATTTGCGTGAGTCATACTAAATTCTCTAATCACCAAACGACCAAACAAGATAACAAAGTATGCATGTTTATTTCATATTTTCACAATAAACATACATGTTAAGGTATTTTTTATTTTTAAGAAATAAAAGGAAACATAGTAAATAGGGGGTTCGAAATTTGTTAAATTTAATAATTTTAATAATTACATGAATCATAATCAGTAAATCGTAAGATTCATCAAAATTTTAAAAAAGAACACATTCACTCGTAGATTTGTATCAATGTATGAATTGTCAATAAAAATGTGAATTGAACCATAAATCATAAGATTCTGATTACTACGTCTGAGTACGTCTAAAATGAACATAGCTACAATTATTAATATTAGAACCAAGGACCAAATAATCAGAAATTGAAACTTCACAATCTGCAAGTTGCTGGCCACAACGGTGAATGGAAATTCACCACCTGGATAACAACACCTTGCACCAGTATGTATATGGGAGAAGTTTCACAGCATAGTGGATAACAAGTCCTCCCAAATATCCATGGCTTCAACGAAAGGAGGAGGAGCTGAATTAAAATGAATACTTTGAACAACAACTATAGTCCAGTGACTGTCTCGAGGCACAGTTCACATATCTCGTTTCCATGAGAAGAGGTGTCAATAGCCTCATCAACATCGATTTTTGAAGAAACCAGGACGAGGCTTCCAAAATTGATTTTTCCATAGGATGGTCATGCCCCTTTCTCCTGGGTTCTTTGCCATCATGCCAAACTTCCAAAACTTTTGATCATGAAGCAACAACATTGGATATAATTAATTCGGATGAGGTCCGAAGTTCTCCAAAATGACATTTATTCCTGATTTTACATATATGACCATAGAGAGCGACCAATAAGCCTTTAACCTCACTCGAATCTTTAGAATCATGGATCGAAACCAAAAAAGATTGCCATTCTCTCCAAGGGTGATATTCTTCAAATGTCAATTTTACTTCTCCAGAAAAACTCCAATCCAACATCAACATTTTATTACTTCACAAATAATGCCCTGAAAGAAAGAGCTGTACAAGGTTGGCTCACACTCAATAAGCATTCCATGCATTTGGTGGGACTGACAACCTCTAAGCATTGGAAAAGTAGGACCCATCAGTCAGGACACATCCAAAAGGTTCTTTGAAGTAAATTAAATAAATACCAAGTTATCCTTTTTCATGAATTACGGCGTCATGTCGAATCAAAATAACTTGATTTTCATTGCTCGTGAACCACAAAGATCTTTGGAACTTTGCTCCAATGAATGGGAAAAAAAAACAATCTAGTAACCCCAAAAATTTTCCCCCTTTTTCCTCGATGTAAGATTTCAAAGGGTCATAACCTCAAACTTTCCAGGACCGAGTCAAGTTTTTGCACCCAAAATAAGAAGCATGCCCTCCAGTATGACACAATTTAAAATAGTACCTAGGTAATCAGAATCTCATACAGAAACCGAACAGTATAATCTATCGGAGCTCCCCCTGCTGTTCAACCTTTCTTCTTGTTCTTTCCCTATTTCAAAAATCAGGTCCCTTCTTAAGTTTAAACAAGAAATACGAAATCAAGAAGAAGCCGATAAAAACAAACAAACAAACAAAAAACTTGAATAGAACTAAAAGGACGAAAAGCCTAAACCCTAAGAAACAATAATCACGAACATTCATTAATCGAAAAAAACATAAACTTCTATGGTGAGGAAAACATAAAACAGATCAATATGAAGCGAACCGTCAAGAAATAGAAAGAGAAAACAGGGTTGATGATGAAGAGAGAGATACGAACCCTCCGTCCATCTCGTAATCTTCGTCAGCCATTTTTTGCAAAACTGAATTCTCTCTCGCTCCTTCGCTCTCTCTCGCTCCTTCGCTTGCAGAACTGAAAGCTCCTTTTCCACTTCAGAGGTTGGGATATTTTGCCCTAACAGAACTATTAAAACAAAACGAGGCTGCACTTTGAACTCAAAACGCTGCCGTTTAGAAGCCCAGCACGCTCTCCCAAGCCATCTGGCTGTCTCTCTATTTCCCCAAACCTCCTCATAATTGTTGCGACAACCAACGCAGTACCAAATGCACGCTATGCCTCGTTTGTTTCTAATATATTCTTTTTTTAAAAATTAAAAATTAAATTTTAAGGCCCGGTTTGAGTGGCATGCTTATGTATTTATTAGCAATAAGTTAAAATACAAATAAGTTATTTTATTTGAGAGGTAATTGATTTATTTATTTATTTAACTTATTTTTGTTTAAATAAGTCATTTTATTTAGTTTATTTTTTACTTATTTACTTTAATAAGTCACTTTGTTTAACTTATTTTTGACTTATTTAGTTTATTAATTTATTTATTTATTGATTTAAAATTTAATTTATTTGACAAACCAAACAACGTTATTTATTTATTAACTTATAAATTAAATAAATTAATAAATCATATTACCCAAACAAGATCTAAATTTGTTTCATCAATGATGGGAAAACTAAAAACATTTAACAGACAAAGGATTATTTCATGGTATAACTTGATTTTAATAGTATTTTATAATTTATAAATTAAACCACAGGTAAATCCATATATTATATAGTTTTCACACAAAATAACCAAAGTCAACCAATTTAATCTCTTAATAAATTTTAAAATTAATAAAATTGAATATTTATTATTCAAAAAAGTAATAAAAATAAATATTTATTAATCGTTTCGATATATAATTATACTCAAAATTCATAACACGATCACCACTTTAAGAAAAAACAAATTTTAAAGACCCATCATTTGATTAAATTATAGCTAAAATTATTTATTGTTATATTGACCGGGTTGATTTGGACAATTTAAGAAGGTTGAGTTAATCTATAAACAGCCCTATATATAATTAATATATTATAGTTTCATTTATAATATTAATGTATCTATTTAAAAAAATAGGAAACAAACGAGGCATAGGGTAGATTTGGTACTGCCTTGGTTTTCGCAACAATTATGAGGAGGTTTTGGAAAATAGGGAGAGAATCAGATTGAGGGCTGGACGGACTAGGGGACGCAGTTAAAACGATGTCGTTTTGATCTTAGCACAGCACAAAATGATGCTGTTTGGAAGCGCAGCACACTCGCAGCACGCTTCCCAAAGCTCAGTCGAATTGAGCGCTGGACGGACGTGACTAAAACGACGTCGTTTTGATCTTTTCATGGCACAATACAAAACGCTACCGTTTGAAGCGCAACACGCTCACAATACCGTTAGGTCACAGTACCCTCCCCAAACCCTTTTTAACGCCTTGTGCAACTTTTAGTTTTTTAGCATCTTGGCTTAGTATGTTAAAAAACTAAAGGTGTTTATTTAGCAAAAAAATTTAAAAGTTAAAAAATTAAATTAAAATACAAAAATGTGATATATTATTTAAATTTTGTTTATTTTTAAAATACAATAATATTCTATATTCATAAACTATTTACCACTACTATTAACCACATATAATTATTAATATCAAATATATAAAAGAGTAAATTATCTACTTTAAACAAAAAGTAAAAAAATTAACTTTTTATCCAAATAATTAATTTTAAAAAAATAATAATTTAAAAATTAAATTATTAAACAATTTACTTTAAACTTAATTTATTAACTTTTTAACTAAAATGCAAAAAAATAAAAAAGCACTCTTACTCAAGTTGGGGCCCAATACTTAGGGTTGATTTGCAATGACCGGAATAATTTGTACTGACCCAATTTTGCTCAAATTTTAGAATCATTAAAAGGCCACGACCCAATTATAAGATATGCAGGTTGGTGGGCCTAATGATTGGGCCTGAACCATTCAAAATATGTAGGCCAAGCGTAATTCGATCGACACATTTGGTCTAAGTACAACTACCATTTTTCTTTTTATTTTGTGAAATTATTTCTAATGATAATTTCTTTCAACTTTTAAACTCTGCTAGCTACTAGTCTCTAGCAGCTAGCTATCAATTGCCCTTCTTTTGTCCTCTCCTACTCTTTTCATTTTGTCTATCCATCGTTGTTCACGTATCACTCAGTCTTTTTTTCACACTTCCCTACCATAGTAACACTCCTATCCATCCCCCAACCTTGTCTTCTTTCCTAACCTTCTTCTCCTTTTCTTTTTTGTTAGCTTTGTACAATTTTTTCCTTCCTCTCACTCCTCTGGCTCTCTCTAGTGGTTGCGCTATCTCTTTTTATTACTCGTGATCCTGTTACTCATTTTCATTCTTGATTTGTGTCCCACTAAATTTAATATTTAGCAATAAAATCTATTTTATCTTGTCATCCTTTTTTTTCGGTCTCATATAACATATACTAATAGTAAAAGAAAAAACCTTATATGCATATGAAATGCAGAACCAACCCTACATATAACATATACTAATAGTAAAAGAAAAAACCTTATATGCATATGAAATGCAGAACCAACCCTACCGTAAGTGAAAAAAATAAATATTTTTTCTTGTAAATGCATGGGCAGAAAGGGATATATATTTGTTTTCTTTTAAGAAAAATAAAATCCTATCTACCTTATGTTTGTTGTAGTTTAAAACCCTTAAATTTAGTTAAAAATCAACCCTAATTTTCTTCTCCCCTTATCTAGGATTTTAAAAAAGAACAAATGATAAAGGATAAAGCAATAAACCGAGGGTAGCAAAAAAAAGGGAGAGAGAAGAAAAATAAATAAATAAAAGAATACTATTCTTGCAGTATTTACAAAATGCCATGCCTCGTTGACAACTTGCCTATCAAAAGTAAAGGGACTATATGGGTTTATTTTGTAAAATAAAAAGATAAGAATAAATAAATAAATATAAAAAACTATTAATTGAATACATTTCCACCTAATTTTTCTAATTACTAAACGATTTTTCAATTAGTAATTTTTTAAGACAAATTTAAATAGTTATTCAATTGATTGAAAAACAAAACCATATATTAGTAAATAATGATTATTATACATTAATATGTGAGACAATGATTTTATATTAAATAGGAATAATTACACTTACCTCGCCTGAAATTTAAGCTTATTACAGGAACCTCCCATGTGGTCTCTAAAATTACACTAATCTCCCATTAGGTTTATAACATCAATTGCAACCAATTGCACCCAACTGTTACATTTTTGAATAAATTTTTATGATTCAATCCGTTCATTACGTAGAACTCGTCGAGTTTGTTTAGCATGTGAAAATTTAGATTCATCCGATAT
>JAOTRH010000025.1:17017783-17057202 GCA_034768845.1 Heliamphora exappendiculata | reverse complement strand
ATGGCCAATCCAATTGTAATTGAATCTGCTCTTGAAATCTGAATTTCCATGGCCAATGAAATTCACAGATTCCAACAAAATGTTGTTTGACCCTATGAAACAATTGGACAATACTTTACTCCAAAATTTGTATAAAACCAACAGAGTGAATCATCATGGAGAGACAGAGAGGGGCCTATTGCAAATGATTGTCATGCAAGAATCAGGATCCACTGTTATGTTTTTTTTTTTTTTGGATTGCAACATATCATTCAATAGTTACAAATTATATTTTGCCCAAAAACTACAAGCCGTTGAATAATGCATTACACAAAAAAAAAAAACACAACAGAGGATTTGCTTTATCATGCACATGTCTCTTCCATAATTGTATATATGCATATCGCCAAAGATTAAGAATGACAATAAAGCAAAATGGGATCAAGAATGTAGTGTTTTACTTTTATTCCTTATTTGAATAGGGTATGAACAGAAGAAAATATCAAAAAAATAGCAAAAATTATGCGGCACAAGAGCAAAATATATATGGAGTAATTCATAAAGTTTAAAGAACTTATATTGATAAGTGCTATAGATAATGTGATAAATAAACAATAATAGTTAAAGAATTATTAGATCTAAAAATATAAAAAAGAAAAAAATAATAGAGAAAAATAAGCAATAAATATTAATATTTCATAATTTAGGCTATTATTTTTTTATTATATATATTTATTTATTTATTTAAAAATATAAAATATTTATTTTATGTAATAAAAAATGAACAAATAAATACTACTCCCGCCCTATTTATTATCAAGAATGAATAAAATCCATATATAACATAATTGAAAAATATGAGGATAGAATGGTTCCAAAGAAATTGTGATTCGTACATAGAGTCCGGTGAAAAACAAAATAATCTCGTGGAAGTGTTTATCTTTGTGGAAGTGTTTATCTTTATCACACGCAAAAGTATAATTCCGGTCTTGTTCTTCCTTTTCTCCTTAGTCCTAATACATATTTATTTTTTTTCTCACTCATATTGAATCTTTAGACTCATCTACTAGTAAAATGTATCCTTAACTTAGAAGTTTAATGAGTTGTAATTGCACTTAAAATTTATAATGAAATAAAATGAATAAAAATATGCATAAGCTCAATAAAAATTCTCCAACAAAGCAGTGGTTGATAGTGAAGAAATTAGAAACATTGTATAGAAATTGAAAGAAGTAAAAAAAGATTGAAAGTGGCGGATGCAACAATAATTCGTTCAACTAGAATGAGGAAAAGAAAAGTAAAAAAAAAACTAAGAAACCATTAAAAACAATTAACATGAAACAAGGCATGAAATAAAATAAATTTCAAAAATAAAATAGGAAGAAAAAAAAGGAACCAAAAGAACTAAACTAAGTAGAATATTGAAGTTTGTGGAAGATGAAATTTTGTTTCTTTCTTAAGAATTATTGAAATCAAAGTTCCAAATATTTTTTTACAAAATAAGTACTTTGTACATTATTGGTTCATAAAAGTTATTTGGTATATAAATTAGGTATATTTCAACTTCATAAGTATTTTCATAAACTCTTGAGCTTTCAAATAAGGATTAAAGAAAATGAACTTTAAAGTGATTAAAATTTATTGTTGTAAATTTGAGTCAAAATTCGATTAAATCTAATTCACAAGTCACGTCGTTAAAGAACTCAATTAAGCCACAAACGAATCACAAACAAAGAATGAGAACAAATAATCAATCGAGATGCACACACGAGTTTTACGTGATTAATTTGGCAATGGTGTCTATGTCCACGGACTTATATTTTCATTATTAATCAATAAAATATGGTTACAAGTGTTTTAAGAACTTTAGAGAGGACAAAAGAACAAAGAAACACACACAATACACCTTACGGCGCAAACCCTACATGTTAATTGAAACGTTGTTCCCGCATAGACCGATCGAGGACCGATATTTTGGTTAATCACTGCTCTCAATTTCTGTTGCAGGCAAACTAAAATACAAAGAGCTATATTTGACCGATTGATCGGTCTTTACCACCGATTGATCGATTTGTCCCTCAAAAGAGATTTTCTTAACCTCCAACAATATCCCACTTGAAGTAAATCCACTTCAAGTTTTCTGCAACCCAAAAACCAAACTTTTGTCACCTCAGAAAACAAGAGTCAACTGAATCTTGTGTGAGCCAATCTCTAGTCTTTTAAGTTCAAAGACCAACAAAATCTGAACTATCCCTTAGCTTCTCCACAGACTCCACTACCACAACCTTTGTGAATATGTCTGCAAATTTTCATTTGTATGAACTTTTTTCAAATTGAACTGCTCCTCTTTTAGTTGAAACTGAATAAAGTGACACTTTATATCGATGTGCTTGGTCCTTGAATGAAATGCTGAGTTCTTTACCAAGTGTATAGCACTCTGATTGTCGCTATATAGCTGACACTTGTCCTGACCTCTGCCCAATTCTTTCAAGAAACCCTTTAGCCAAATCAGTTCTTTATATACTTCAGTGACTGTGACATATTTTTCATCGGTAGTATAGATTGTCATTATTTTCTACAACCTAGAAGCCCAGTTATCGCTGCACTGTCCAGAGTAAACACATACCATGTTGTACTCTTTCTACTGTCGGTGTCCCCCATTAGGTCTGAATCTACAAACCCTTTTAGACGAATTCCCAATCCCTCTAACACAAAATATACCCCGTGGTATCTCTGAGATACTTTAGAATCTACTTAACTTCTTCCCAGTGCTCTTTACCTGGATTTGACATGAATCTGCTCACAATTCCCACTGCATAGGTGATGTCTGCCCTTGTGCAGGTCATGGCATACATCAAGCTACCTATAACTAACATGTACGGCGGTACCTTTTCCATTAATTCCTTTCTTTTTCTTCTGTGACAACTCTATGTTTCTTTGAAAGTTTGAAGTGACTTTCTAAAGGCGTGCTAACAGACTTAGCGCCTTCCATGTTAAAACCCTGTAAGACCTTTTTAACATACTATAATTGCGAAAACTTCAGCTCTGACTCTTCTTATTCCTGCTGATCTTCATCCCGAGTATCCGTTTGGCTTTCTCTAAATCTTTCATAGAAAATTTTTGGGACAACTGTGCCTTAAGATTTGAGATCTCATCCATGCTTGATTCTGCAATCAGCATGTCACCTACATACAGAAGGAGAATTACATACGAGTTGGCAAACCTTTTGATATAGCAGCAATAGTCAACATGGTATCTGCTGAACCCTGTATCTACCATAAAGTTGTAAAACTGCTTATACCATTGCTTGAGTGCCTGTTCAACCCATACAAGCTCTTATTCATTCTGCATACCATTTCCTCATTCTCTTTAATTGAGTATCTATGTGGTTGCTACGTGTAGATTTCTTTCTCTAGGTCATCGTGAAAGAATGCTGTCTTGACATTTAGCTGTTCCGGATGCAAGTCTTCTGTAGTCACAATACTCAGAACAGTCCCGATGGTGGATATCTTCACAACTTGTGAAAATATCTCTGTGTAGTCTATTCCCGACTTCTGTTGAAAATCTTTGACCACTAGCCTCATCTTGTACCGCTTGCAACCATTAACATCTTGTTTCATCATGTAAATTCAATTGTTCTGCAGTACTGACTTACTCTTGTTCTGCAGTGCTAAAGATATTTAGCTTCAAAGATTACTAAAAAACATGTTTAACAAATGTTCAAAACTCACTTTTCCAACAGTTGAAAGATATTGACTTGTAAAAAAAAGTAAATTAGTTAATTTTTTTCCTTGATAAATAAGTTATATGATGAAAATAAAATGAATTATTCCCATTATAGGAAGTTACTTTTAATATAATCCCAATAAATATTTAGAATGAGTCATTCGATGCTAAGACTGTTACTCCTGCATTTGTAACAAATTGGTCCCACCAAGTTTAAAAAGTCAAAAGCAACGTGTTGCAGTTATAATGGAGCATCACTAATAACAAAAAAATTAATTCACATGAAAATGAATATAAAGGCTTACTCTTTATCAATAATAATGATCTTTTTGTGCTATTGATTTTCTTTGTTGTGTAGTAATAGTTTTTACAAACAGCTTCAAGAATGCATGTGTAGTCGAAGTTAGAGTAAATAACATAAATTATGTGTTTATAAAAATAAATATATTTGATATAAAAAATATTTTAATTAATTTATCCATTTGTGACTGTGCATCGATATGTTCTGAAAACTTGTGGAATGAAGTAAACTCATAAGCATGTAAAATATCATCTAAAGCATTTTCTTTCAACATGTCGAATGAATGTACTTGCATATAAAATTCATTACCATGAATTTTCTAGCATTATACTCAGTACTTTTTGTCAACAAATTTTACACCAACATTAGAGATGTAATATGTGTTGAGAACTTGAAGAGCATTTTTGAGTTTTTCAATTTGAGCGTTAAAAATAGATGTTTGAACTCTTGTACCCTGTGATATATGTAAATTTGTAATAATAAACTTTTAAATATTAAATTACTTTTTAATTTATACATTATCATGATATTAATTTATGTGTTCATATAACACATATTTGTAATGTAATATTAGCAATAGATTCACTAACAAAATGTATGAAGATATACTGATAACACAATGTTTACGAACTTTGTTTACAAACCTGAGCGTCTTCCAAAAAGTTTTTGATATTTTATTGGACTTGATTGGGCTTTGCGTGGAGGCCATCTTTCAAAACTTTTACATTGTCTTCTAATTCTTGATGTTGTCAGTGATGTTTTTTATATATATAATAGCATCAACCATCCTGCATTATATAAAAATATTCATTAAAATTACTTTGAAAGAGAAAATAAATAATGAACTAATATCATATATAAAATTTAATATATGTAAATTTGTAATAATAAACTTTCAAATATAAAATTATTTTTTAATTTATACATTATCTGTTGAGAATTTTGGCTCAAATCAAATTTGAGTTGGTATAGACTTCTAGTCTAATCATGGTTACTAAATTTAATTTTTTGAAGAGTTCTGAAAAATATGAATTTGTACAAGTTTAATTAGTTTTGAACTCAATTAACACAAGTATGATTAGATTAGATCTCTTTTATTTCCTATAAAAATGAATGTAACCTCTGATTATTGGTGTGCAAGTTGTTTGAGAGAAAAATTTATGAGAGTTGAATAATTTGTAATCGTTTATCCATATATTGAATTCTGCTACCCGTAGATGTAGGCAAATTACCGAACCACATAAAATCTGTCTCTTTTTTAGTTTGTTTATGATTATTCTGACTCTTTCTTGCACAACAAGTGGTATCAAAATTTTGGTTAAAACTTTTTTTTGTTCTATGCTCAGAATTCAAAGTGGTCAAAAACTACTTTTGAATATATCAGAAATTTCGTCTCGTCAAAATGATTCCAACAGTATTTTATACGTCAAAAACGGAGTTCCGACACACCCTCTCGGTCAAATTAAGTCTCTCCAATATTTGTGCGCAGAATATTTTTTGTGGTGGAACTTAAGTATTCTGATGGCCGAATCTGTTGAAGGTAAGAAGCTAGAGGGTTCGAGTTATTATTTTTGAAGAACTATGGTATCCAACGCAAATTTTAAAGTTAAAAAATTTAATGGAACCAACAACTTTAAAATAGAAAATAGTGATGTTTTTTTATATATGTAATAGCATCAACCATCATGCATTTGTATAAAATATTCATTAACATTACTGACAATCTGCAACTGCAAGCTTCAAGAGCTCCTTGTAAATAATATTTTTTGTACTATTTGAAGTTGTATCACTTTTTTCTATTGGTTCAGTGAGGATTTTTACATCAGTAAAACTTGTTGCACATGATAAAGCTCCGTACAATTGTCTATGGGTAAAAATTGGCTTGATATATACAAACTAATTGTAGGGTTTGACCATATGCTTTATTTATTGTCGTAGCAAAATATAACCTTATTGATAACTATATTCTTGTAAAATGAACAGAGAATTTATGGTCATCAAAAGGCTATAGTGAAATTCAAATAAAAAATACTATATCACATTTGAGGAGTTTAAATGTACCATTATGAAGTTAAGAAGAGTAACATAATACTTGATAATAGTTAAGAGGGTGCTTGTGAAATTCCTCCCCTTCCACCAAAAAAAACATATTTTCTAGTTTTCACCAAATTATGAGTAATTTATTCGGTAGTCTTCGAGCATCATGTGTATTGTTTACGTAGTACTTTCATTCAATGATATAACAAAAATTAATTTGGGTAGGACAATGGTAGAGAAATTATTTAGTATTCCTAAAGCACTACATGATATTGTTTACGTGCAGGGACGGAGCCAAGATTATTGTTTAGTAGGGACATATTCTTAAAATTGTAGATATATTTTTAAAACTACAGATATAATTAGAAAGAAAAAATAAATTAAAATGCTACTCAAAAGGTTCATATTTATTTATAATATAAAATTTGAACTTACAACTGATCACGACGACAATTGACATTCTCATTTTCAATATCAGGAGATGTCAACTTAAAATTTTCAGGAGCATTTTTAAGTGCAATACAATTGACATTCTCATGTTACTCTGTAAGAAATTTCAATAGCTCAAAAAAGTTCCGTTAATTAGTTGAATGCTCGGATTCACCACGCCCACAAAAAAGAAACCCTTGCCGCAAAAAAAATATAATGCAATCAACTGTTGCAGTCAATCGAACCCGATAATCTCTTTTCGCATCATCAGATAGCTTGGAGATAATAGTTTCAATATATTATTTTTGATTCAACAAATCCTGATATTTTCTCCAAGCTTGGTTGTGAGTACTATTAACACCTCCCATGTGAGTTTGCAACATTTCTTTCTTCTTTTAATTTGTAAATTCTTCGCCAACAAAAGAATCACCACCTACTTGGTCTCCTATCTCAAGTTTGAAAAGATAGTAGCAAAGGCAATATGCTACATCTTTTGATATGCTGTATTCTAACCAACCATCAAATTCATCAAACCAATAAGGGTTAAACATTCTAAAAAAATGTCCAAATTGCCTTTTTAGAAAATAGTGATGACGAGGTTGCCAAAGACCTTTTAATAAGTACGCTATACGAACTTGATCTCTAATATTTGGATTATAATCCAAAATACGAAGTCGTAGACCGGGGTTAGCAGGAAGATCAGGCAAATTACATTCTGTACAATTTTTCTTCAAATATTCACTTTGACTAGCAGGAAGATCAGGCAAGTTGCATTCTCTACGACTTTTCTTTAAAGACTTACTTTGAGTTGTAGAAAATGACGATTCAAATTTTGGCTGTCTTTTAAAATATTTCTCTATAATTTTAAATATAATGTAAATAAAAAAAGGTATCATTAATAATCATAAAAAACTCAACAAAAACCCCACAAATCACAAAAATTCAACAACGAAATTCAAAATGTAAAATCTCTGTTATAAATACATAATCTATTATAGATAAAAAATAAAATCAAAACTATTGATATATAAGTAGCTATATTTATATAAGCAGCCATATATAGTCAAAAATATTGATACACAAATATTCATATATAATCAGTAAACAGTGAATAAAATTAAATATTCACTGTACCTCCGCCCTTGAATATTATAGATACGTAGATATATAGATATATAATAATATAGTTATTGTTATATAAATCAAATATATATATAAATCAAAGATATAAATAATAATATAGATATATAATAATATTCTTAGAAGTTAGATCAGTGAATATCTCCTGAAGAGCGCAACGGTAGCGACGCCAGAGCTTGAGGCGATGTGAACGGCGGCGACTATGTTGACTAGGGAATGGGGCGAACGGCGGCAACTAAGAAAGGGGGCGAACGGCGGTGACGAGACAGCGCTTAATTTGCGACAACGCTGACGAGCAGGGACGAAGATATAAGAAGGAAAACGTTCACCTGATTGCGGAGGTGTGAGCCCTATAAGTAGAAGATGAGGCTGTGATTGCACTGTGAATGGGATCAATGAGCGTGAGTTAGTAGTTGAGATATAAAATTTACTGGGGACATATTTGTAAATTTGTAAAATATATCTAGATAAAAATAAAAAAAAAAATTAAAAATTTTACCTGATACTCTTATTCAATATTATAGCAAAAAATGCTTCGGGATAATGGTGTTTCACCCTTGTTAGGTAGACAGAAGATAAAAATTAAATTACTTAATGTGCATCGATATTTTTAATTTATCGAGATTAATACATAAGTGATACAATATAATACTATGGGAGTACTCACCAATTATTCACAATGTTGGCCTATTTTTATTAGATATGTAAAAAATAAAAATAATTTATTTAATATGTAATAAAAAAAATTTAATTATTAAAAATACGGCACACATCGGTTAAATACTTCTTAAAAAATACCTAATAATTTGTCAAATTATACTTGCTATAATCTTTATAGAATTGCACTAACAACCCGTTTCCACATTTAGAAGGGCCTTCGCAGCTTGTCTGGATTCTGGTTTTGGAACTGCGCCAAAAAAAGTACACCGGAATTGGAACCGCAGGCTCGGATAATCGCGACGAACCAATACGTACAAAATCTCTCCTTCTTGCTGGCTCGATCGCTCGATCGCTTCTTGAAGAACAAGAAGATGAATCGAAGCTCTGTTCTTGGGGATTCTCAGCTGAAGCCCTAATTCTCAGTCTATTACGGAATTTGTCTCAGGTTCTCTCATTCTCGGCTTCTCTGATTGGTTTTAGTTGCTTCAATTAGGGTTTTTTTGACGTATAGGTTTGGACATGAAATATAATGCATACATGTAATTCAACAAGCACTTGTTCGTATAAATTTACATTTTCATACGACATTCTGGTCTGCGCGATACAAAGAATCTAAATGCTGTGATTTTGAAATGGATCTCAGAAATTCTGAGGATTTGGTTGATTCACAAAATCTTCATACTGAATTAAACTGCTAATGGCAACAACACTGATTGGATTTGTGGAAGTTATTCTCTTTTTCTTTACTTTTGTGTATAGCTAAGAAAAAGAAAATGTGATCGAACTTCGAAGTAATCACTATGGTTGTAATATTAGTAAACGTGTTTGAATAACGCTAGTCTGGTCAAAGCGCAAATTCTGATTCTTTTTTTTTAAAGGAAAGAGGATGCAACTCTACTCCAACTCTCATCGTTTCGTGAAATTGAAAGATGTTTCCAGTAATATACCTGTATTAAAGTGCAACTTGTCAAGGAAGAAAACAAGAAGACCCTGACAAAGAGTGAGAGTCAGGCAGTCATCATTATTTGTGGAAGTACTAGTGAATTTCCTGTGCTTAAAAGCACTCTCGAACATAATGTAATGATAATGCAGCGACAGTAGTGGTGCAATGATAGTACATAGATAGAGATGGAGGGAGAAAGATAATGAGTTTCCGTAGAGAGAGGAATTAAAATGGGAATGACCGAATGAGTTCATCCAAAAGAAAAGAATATGGAATGTGTTTATCTGAATAACTGAATAAGAGAGAAGAAATTTGAAAGGAGTTTGTGAGAGAGAGGAGAAGAGGAATGAGCAGGAGCTAAAAAAATAGTAAAATCAATCTCATCTCAAACTTTTTTATGGAGATTGGATCCTCACCATTAAAAGATATTTTCAAAAAGGTAAGTTTTTTATTAAAAGATATTTTCAAAAATGCAAGCTTTTGACCGTATGATCTAAATTTGAATTAATCTCAACCGTTCTTTACAAAATGTGTTAAAGGAGAGAGAACACAATTTCAAAAGTAAGAGCTATTTTATTGTATAGATATATATTGTGTAGCTACTGATGTGGCAAAATATGGAAAAATTGTTGGAACATATTATGCAAAATCCATATGAGGTTTTAGGATTTTTTTATAGCATTTTTGGAAAACTTACAAAGTAGCACTAGGAAATAATTGCTGTTCTGGTTTCATCATTATTCATGTTTGTTGTGAAACATGCGTAAACACATATTAGAAACAAATGAAGTCCTTCCGGAAGAAGCATTGGTGGGTTCATTGTCCTCAGTAAATAACCCAACAGCCTCTTTCTACTTATTTTCTTATAACAATTGTTCTATGCTTTTCATTCCTGACGTGTTCATAGATTAAGCTCATGGTTATCAGAAAGGAAGAAACAAAAATCCATTCTGGAAGAGTGGTTAAGAGTTTTTTTTTTTTTTTCCCCCTCAGTTTTTTGTCTTAAATGATGGGTGAAGATAATTATTCAAACCAATGAATAATCAGGAACCTGGGAAGAGGAGACTGCATCTTTTTTCTTTTAAATCAAAGTTATATGATTCATTGCCCTTCATGACTTTTGTGTTGGTATATTCGACAAAAGAAAATGACTATATACTCCATTCAGTTCTTCTGGCTTATATCATGGAGTTTAGATTAATTGAGTAGGGAAATCAAAATAGAATGCGAAGCACACTGAAATCTCATCATAATAACTTTATGGTGACTCTTATTTCATGAACTTCCTATCACTCGGCGGGAAAGATGAACAAACCTTTGTGCATTTGAGGTTCTGCCTTTTGCTACATGCCCATGCATCAATGCCAGTAGCTCATTGCAATTGAATGTTTGATAAAGTGCTCTTATTATGGTTTCTATTTTGTTTATTTGTTTTTGTACTTCTTGTCTTTTTTTAGTTTGATAGAGAACTCAATCATTTCAATCACCATACTTATTCTTGTCCAGCTGAGTGTCGAGCATGTGACTTTGATCAATAGACTGGATGTTCAAAATTTCATATTCCTTTTGACATGGATGCGATGAATATTTTCTTACAGTATTGTTTTATATGATGTCTCACTCATTTCTTCCTCTGCTATTGAAGGGAAATGGATAGGTATGATGATGACCCAGTTAGTACTCGTGAAGATGATATGGATATCAGACTCCATTCATCCAATAATTTGGACTTGAATATTGAGCAAGACTGTCGTAGCCCAAAAGTTGCCAATGTTAGCTCTGTGCAGTCCACCCTTTCCTTAAAAGATGAATGCAATTCAGAAGGGGTACTTAAAATTGGTATGGAGTTCGAATCAGATGAGCATGCATATAGATTTTACAGCAAATATGCTGGATTGGTAGGTTTCAGTGTTCGAAAGGACTGGGTAAATAGGAGTAAGGTACATGGTCGGGTTGTATCTAGAAAATTTACCTGTTCCAAAGAAGGTTACCGGCGGAAAGACAAAAGAGATGTTAATGTGAAGAAACACCGAAAGGAAACAAGAACTGGTTGCTTGGCACATATGATAATTACTCGTCAACCTGATGGAAAATATCGAATCACACATTTTGAAGCAAATCACAATCATGATAATGTAAACCCAAGTAATGCCCAGAACTTGCAGGAATTAGCATCTCAGGGAGCAGTAGATGGTACTGGAGTAACTGAAGCCGACTCATCAAGTAATCTTGAAAAACAATCAAAGTTAGCCTTTCAATTGTTGGGTAGACGATTTGGTGCTCGAGAAAACCTTGATTACCCATCAATCGATTTTGACTATTTCCTAAAATCTGGACGAGTGAGAGAATTGAAGGTGGGAGAGGCAGCACGTTTGTTATATTATTTTCAAAGGCAACACTTTGAAAGTCCTTCGTTCTTTTATGCCATACAGCTTGATGTTGATGATAAGATAAGCAACATTTTTTGGGCTGATGATAATATGGTTGTGGACTATGATCATTTTGGCGATGTGGTTTGTTTGGACACAACATACAGAACGAACAGTGCTTTTCGGCCATTCGTACAGTTCTTAGGACTGAATCATCACAGACAAGTGGTGATCTTTGGTGCTGCACTTATGTATGATGAAACCATTGATTCTGTTCAGTGGCTTTTCCGAACTTTCATCGAAGCAATGTCTGGGAAGAAGCCAAAAGCCATTCTCACATATCAAGATGCAACAATAATTCAAGCAATTGATTCAGTACTACCAGAAACGAACCACCGTGTTTGTGTATGGCAGATGTACCAAAATGCTCTCGAACACCTTAGCCACGTTATAAAGGATGCAGATTCCTTTGCCAAAGATTTGAGAAGTTGCATTTTTTATCATGAGGATGAGGATGATTTCAGCCATGCCTGGGATGCTATGATAGACAAATTTACTCTTCAGCAAAATGAGTGGTTGCGATGGATGTTTAGAGAAAAGGAGAAATGGGCTGTGGTATATGGCAAAAATACCTTTTTTATTGACATGAAGAGCACACATCTAGGGGAGAATTTGTCAAATAACTTGAGAAATTACTTAAACCCCAACATAGATGTGCTTCAGTTCTTCACGCAGTTTGAAAGTATGGTAAATGAGCAACGGTTCAAAGAACTCGAAGCTAATTATGACATGGACAGGTGTACTCCAAGATTGATGGCTAATGTAGTATTGTTAAAGCATGCCAGTGATATTTATACACCAAAAGCATTTGAAGTATTTCAGCGGGAATATGAGAAGTGTCTAAATGTTGTTGTTAACCTCTGCAGTGAGAGTGGTTCATTGTTCAAGTACAAAGCTAATACATTTGGGAAACCTAGAGAGTATACAGTTACATTTAATTCGTCGGATGATGCAGTCACTTGCAGTTGTATGAAGTTTGAGTACGTTGGGGTTCTCTGTTGCCATGCCCTGAAAGTGCTTGATCATCAGAATATAAAGGTGGTCCCTGCCCATTATATCTCGAAGAGATGGACAAGAGATGCAAGGGTTGAAAGTCCCGGAGAGAGTTGTGGGACCTCCTTAGAAGAAAACCACAAGTTAGTTACAGCTAACCGCTACAGAGAATTGTGCCAAAGAATACTCAAGATATCTGCCAGGGCTGCTGAATCTGACCAAGCTTTTGAATTTGCTGCGAGACAACTTGATGAAGTGATGAAAGGGGTGGAAAAGATCTTGACATTAAAACCACCCGACGAAACTCAAGCTATTACCTCAAGTAGCACAGGGGCATACACTTCTGAAAGTGAACAAGCAGAGATGTTTTTGGATAGAAATGCTATCGAGGGTCATGATGGCAGCAACACATTTAGGGGAATAAATGAAAGGGAAATTTCTGCCCCTGATAAAGATCCACTAAAAAATATCATTGAGAAGATCTCCAAGACCAAAAGTTCTCAGAATGTACATCCACCCCATCCTGATATTGTCAACTCCATTTCATGTCCACCTGTATATGTTTCTTCTGCATCCTCATCTCTAAATCCAGTTTCACAGGTATTGCTTTGGTTACCTTCAATGGAGTTGTCACATATCTCTCACAATTTATCCCCCATTTGTGATAACTTGTGAGATTTTTATTTATTTATTTGTTTTTCTGAACTTTTCCATCTTTTTCCTTTATTTATTTTTGTGTTTTTTTGGATTGTTTCGATGAGAGGAACTTGGAAAAATTAAAATATTTGATTAAAAGATGAAAAAGTTCACTAAAATGAAAATAAGCAACATAAAATCTGAGTTATTGGCTTATTTTTGTCTTTTTTGGATTTTTGATATGTTGGTCAAAGAATTATACTTTTTCGGCTCGTCTCAATGAGGGGAATCAGAAAAATATACTAGTTTGATTAAATAATAGAAAAAGTTTGCTAAAGATGAAAATGAGTAAAATAAAATAAATAAATAGGCCATTATCCCAAACAGGGTGGTAACGTTTATGTTATTTTTCTGACTAGTAGTTTGTGTCATATAATAAAGAATAGAATGATCTTTGGTGAAAACACAGGGTTTCTACAATTTTGAAGCGAATCAGGTGATCACATGCCCATATCAACCACCTAATCTACCCATGGACCAACAGCCCAATCCTGACATATATCAACCGCCCAGCCTCTTCTCTAACCAACACGATTCTCCTAGCCAAGCTCAGTTGCTTCAGGTAACTAAAGCCAAATTTATGTTATCATATTGTTTCGGAGTTTATTCTGCGTCGTGGTTTTAAGTGTATGTATCATTTTGTAGGAATCTTTAATTCATAGTGCATTCCAAGAGTCCATGCCACAGAGAAATCAGTTGAGGCAGGTAAGATATCGATTACCTCCCAAAATGGAAATGCATTTGCCAATACAATTGTTTTACAATGAGAAGCACTCCTTGCATAATAATGAATTGGTTTGCGGTGTTGAACTTGTAGGCACTGGATCTCGATGTCCAGCATCCACATTCAACTTCATTCATTCGGTATGATCATAGATACAGAGCATCGAATGGGCAATATTTTATGTCCAAATAATGATGGGTAAAATTTGCTCGTCATTCTTTACACATTGTCGATGTAATTTTGGTGGTTGTACATATCTTCAAGTGGCTGCTAATTTTGATCATAGCAGGGACAAGGTTACGAGTTTAACTTCCCTACCCGCGAATGTATCACATGGAACAGTTAACTAGAAATGGTAAAAAGGTAATTAATACACTCCAATTCCTTGCTCACTTGTTTCTTCAAGTTATGTTTGGTATGATGGGAAATGGAACAAAAATAATTTATACTGAGGTAAGATTATTTTATCATTCAACAGTTGGAGCACATAAAATTGCGTAATATATCTTCTAGAGAACATGGTAAAGTTGACACCGTGTGACTTGTTGGAGGTCATGGGTTCTAGGCATAAAAACAGTTTTTTTGTGTATACAATGTAAAACTGCGTACTATACACACCGTGATCTGCTCCTCTCACTGAATCCCGCATATGCGGGAGCTTCGTGCACCTTGTTGCCCAGTTGAGTTAAAGCACGTAAAAACTATTATTTTCTAGAGTACACGAGAGTAATTAAAATGATTTTGAAATCATTTTGATTTCAAAATGATTACTCAGTGTTCTCTTAAGTCGAGTATCTGGAAATGTGTAGGATTCGGTATAAACCAATGAGTTACAGTTCTCTTGCTTTTCCTGGATAAGATACTTGGCTCCAAATCCTCTTTTGAAGGTCAAGCTCCTACCAATTCTTCTACCTTGACAACTTTCAGTGAATTTTATCACCAAACTAAAATGTTAATCTTGAATCAAGGGCACGTTTAATTTTTGAATTGATTTTGGAAGGATTGGAAAAAATGAAATTGAGGATGGTGACGAGGGAACAATTAATGGTAATAGATAAGGTTATGTATAACATTCGATTAGTCATGCATTGTTTAGGCTAGAATAAAGGAAAGATGATTATTTTTACCCATTGGATGAGGAAATGAATCATATATCACATTATTTTTGCTTTGCTGTGATGATTTAAGATGAGAAACAATGCTATTGTATTGACAAAGTGTACGGCCATCATTATGGAAAATTATTGAGTAATTTCAGAGTACTATGTGGTATTATTTATATGGTATTTTTTGTAAATAAAAATATGCAATACACATTAAGTGAGTCATTCTTTTTTACTATTTATCCAACAACAAGACTGGAATAATATTGTGCCATGCTAATCAAAATTGAATGATATCATAATCATTTTTAAAATATATTAAAAATTGTACGTAAGTAATATATATATATAAGCGGTTTCATTTTAATATCTAACTATGCTTTAGAAAGGTAGTGGTTTAAGTTGAATATATAAAACAGGAATTTTTTTTCTCACAATTGGAAATATTTATTAGAAAATTAGTCTTAAGTTCTTAGAGTAGCGTCGGTTTTATTTTTCATCCACTATAAAAAAGTTTAACGGGCGAGCTCCAGTTAGACATTTGAACAGATAAATTTATCTGTGCATTTTTTATAATATACAGAAAAATTTATTTATTTTGCATAAATAAGCATATAAGTAAATTTATCTGTATGAAAAATATTATATTTTTTTAAAATACATATAAAATATACAGATAAATTTATTTGTTTATGCATAAACAGATAAATTTATCTGTGTTGTAGGCGACTAAATTTTGCGTATTAAAAATTTTGTTGATAAATTTTACGTATTAAAATTTATTTTTTTTTGAACCTTTACCAAAAATATTCACGAATATGAAGGGCACTTTACTACATTTTATCCCACATGAGAAACCACCCTGCAGCGTGAATGGAGTTCCTGTTGTGCCTAGATTTGTTGTGCGTTTAAGTTGATTTAATTTTTAACATAGATTTTATAATTTGAATAGTTTATATTGTAAATTTTACCAATTATATTACTCATGTAAAAAATTATATTTAATAAACATTGTTACTCATATGATTTGATTATATTTGCTTTTAAATATGATTGAAGAGTATTATTTTTTTTAGAATAATTAGTTAAACAAATATGATCAAATTATATGGCTAATATGTCTAAAAAAATCTGATTTTTGTGTGAACAGTATACTCGATCACGTCTACAATATGAATAGTTTAATTCATAAAATTATGTAAAAATTCAATACTATTTTAAAGGCATAGCAAATCCTGTGTGCCTTGAGCACACCAAGAACAATAATTTAAATTATTCATTTTATTGTTCTTAATTTATAAATATTTTTATTAAAAATTTATGTTAATTTGATATGGATAAGTATATAAAGTTAGATATGCCAATTTTTTTTTATACTGAAATATTTGAAGTACACAGCTTTGATAGTATGTCTTCATTGGTACACAAAAAAATTGGTGATTGTGACTCATCTCTTATCTCATTTTTATCGATAATTCAAAATGTCATTTCAAAATTCTCTTCCAAAAAAAAGATTTTATTGAAATATTTACTTCAAATCAAAATTAAAGCTAGGGGTTGGGGGTGTGAAAACATTGCCAACCTTCTATAACAAAAATTGCTCTTTGGATGTTGGTCTTATATAAGAAATGACTTATTCAAACTATGGTTTTTTTTTTTAAAAACTAAATTTCAACAGTCAAATCATTAAATTTCTTTATCGAATAATTTATTGTCATATTAAGTAAATATAGTAAAAATAATTGCATAATATAACTTATCAAATCACAAATTTTTTTTCCTGCATGATAACTTGACAAATAAACAAATTTTTTGCTTATTTAACTCAAAATCCAAAACCCAAAACTAAAAAAATAAAAACCTTACTTTAAGCCAGGTTTTTAAACAAAGGCATAACTTATCCACCACAGTTCTATTCATAAGCCACCACATTCAATCTTTAATCATATCCATTTATCCTCATTTATTTTTACTAAAGGTTGACACATGCATGTGTGTGCAAATTTAAAGTAATTATAATTTTAAAATTAATTAATAAATATTTTTTTGATGAATATATCGTATAAAAAGAGAGAGAGAGTGAATAGTTACTAGTAATTTTTGAAAGAGAGAGGAAGTGAGAAAAATATAATTGTTAAGGATAGTTTAAAAAATATCAAAGATTCACACAGCTTCAAAATTTAAAAACACCAAATAAGTGTTATCTTTTTATAAGATAGTAATATAAATTTAGTAATAATCTAATTCCTACCAAAAAATATAAAAACACCAAATAAGTGTTATCCTTTTATAAGATGGTAATATAGATTTAGTAATAATCCAATTCCTACAAAAAATAATCGGGCACGCGTCTAATTCCTTGATAAGTTCAGTTCATAATTGGAGACACGAGCGATGGGTAATAAAGTGTTAATCTGTGTTTGATATACAAGAATATCCCATTACCATGCAACTAAGTGCAATACTTTCTGATGCCTAGATAACAAGTAAAAAAAAAATGCAAAATAAAAGTGAAGAAAGCTAACCAAACACTAACCTAAAACAAATCATTTACATATGAAGTGGGAAATTGGAGAGAGACTCAAATCCTAAGTGTCACAATTCCACTTGTCGGTGGGGACACAGGTGATGTAGTGACACCAGTGGCAATGGTCATTGGCATTAACTCCCCGGAATAACATCACCAATCCTACGCTATATCTGTGCATTCAAATAAAACAAAAAACTGCAAAAAGTCAGTGTTTGCTCACTCATCAGCAATAAACAACGTATATAAAGATTCATCACAACTAAATAATCTTTGTTCTTGGTAAGCTTTAGAACAAAAATCCCAAAAAAATAGTAACATTCTATACATTAAGTAGTAAATAGTTCGTTCTTAAAGATACTATCAAATATAATTTGATGGTAGTGTGACAATAACTATTGTGACAGTCTAATGGTTAGTAGAAAAAGAATAAGGAAAGTGATGATAAATGAATGTCTTATACATATTTAAAATTTGTTTGTTTGAATGAGATTGTAGGAAGTTGAAATGATATCATGAAGGAAGATGAATTAAAAATAGTAAATTAATATAAGCCCTAATTTATTAAGGTGAGTAAATTATCCTAGCAACTAAAGATATTTTCAAAATTGTGATATTTTAACCGGGATTGAGATTACTTTAAATTTAGCTACTACTGTTGAAATATCACATTTTAAAAAATATCATTTAATGATCAAGATTTACTCACCATAAAAAATTTAGAGCTGAAATTGATTTTATTATTCTTAGCAATCCAATTTCAAATCTTTCTCTTTCTCTGATTCAAATAATCTCAATTTAAATTTAAAATTCCTCTCTCTTCGAAGAGAGTACTCATTCACAATCTCTCTCCTCTCTACTTTCTCAATACATCATCGTTGTGTTATTACTGTCAGTACACCACTATCGTTAGATTATGTTGGATAGTGCGATACCGACAATATATAATCAAATTGCAGAATTGTAGTCGTGTGACCTGTAAGTTATAAGTTCGACGCGTAGAAATAATCTCTTGCGAATGCAAGATAAGACTGCGTACTATAAATCTATCGTGATCTGTCTTTTTTTTTAAAACTCGCATACGTGAGAATTTCGTGCACTAAATTACCCTTATATGAACTTTGGTCCCATCAATAAACAAAATGGAATTGTTTTGGATTGTTTGGACAAGAAAAACTTACCCAGCAACGAGAAGAATGAGAGAAACCAACCACAACGCATACTGGTAGGGCTTGAATTTGGAAGGGACAGCAACATTGGCAGGAAGGTTCCGACGCTCCAGCCATCGGTACTGAGGACGAGGCAGCAAAATAAAGCCCAGGAGGAAACCCGCCAAGAACCCACCAATGTGGGTAAAATTATCAACGTGCGGCAGAATTCCAACCCCCAGGTTGATAACTACAATGATGAACAGTGTTAAGAGCGCCGGAACCTGGAAAAATGGGTAACCAGATTTGTTAATTAAGAATGTTTTGACAGCTTCTTTATTCAGTTTTTTTATTCCATTCAAAAAATATAACGGGGTGTTTGGCAAAGCTACTAGCAGTAGTTTTTAACTTTTTATTATTAATTTTACTTACAAACTATAACTTTTACCCAATACTTACAATTTCTGCTACAAGTTACAATCTATAAACTACTAATTTTAACAATGCAATGCCAAACACCACCATATAATACATCCGGTCTAAAATAATGTTTTATTTATTTATCATACTACTCGAACATAACTCATCAACACGAACCGAAAAAGTTACAAAATAAATTTGATCAAAATATTAAAAAAAATTAAAAAAAGATTAAAAAATAATTCAAAATGCCAACAAGCAAGATTTTATGTCCCTTGTTTTGGCCTTGGGTAATTTTTTTTTTAATGCTTTGATCAATTTTTTATTATTTTTTAATTTTTCTCATTGAGAAATTTAAATAAGTAAAAACATTTGATCAAAAATAAGAAAAAGTTCATAATAGACAAAAATAAGAAAAAATACCCAAATTAAGCCAAATAGGGGCTTATTTATTGTTACTGCTAATTATATATAATCGTCATAATTAACTATATAAAATCAACTATATAAAATAAAAATATTATTCAATTTGAACGAAACAAAAGAAAAAATTACCTTTTAACCTAATCAATCAATTCAAAAAAATTACCTTAAAAACTAATAATTAATTTACCAAATGATAGTTTTAACCAAATGATAGTTTTTAAACTAGTAACCAATGAGGTTTCGAACACAATTATCATGCCAAAACTTGGTATCTTATATATATATATATATATATACTGTCAGCAATCTATATATATGTGTGTGTGGGGCCCTTGGGATAATTATTTACTTATTTTATTTGACTTATTTTTATTTTTAGTGAGTTTTTTTATCGTTTGGTCAAATTATTATATTTTTCAACTCTCTTCGTCGGGACGAGCCAAAAAAAAAATTAAATAAAAAAATTAAAAAAAAAAAAAGACAAAAATAAACCAATAAGCCAAATTTTTGCCCTATTTGGGCAAAATTTTGTGAATTTTACTTATTTGTATCTTTTTAAAAAAAATTTTTAATCTTTTGACTAAAACTTTTTACTTTTCTTATTCGTCTATATGATATGAACGGGAAAAGTAAAAACAATTGATTGAAAGATGAAAAAAGTTCACTAAAGAAGAAAATAAACAACATAAAATTTGGTTTATTGACTTATTTTTATTTTTTTAAATATTTTTTAAATATATTTTGAGCAATTTTTTTATTTTTTTGACTCGTCTTAATGAGATGAGTCAAAAAGTATAATAACTTACTAAATGATGAAAAATAATTCATTAAAGACAAAAATAAACCAAATAAAATAAGAAAATAAGTAATTATCGGCCAAAAATATTACTTCCTTTCATCTTTGGTGAATTTTCTCTTCTTTCGATAACATTCTTTTTTGATAACATTCTTTTTTACTTCTTTAGTTTATCTCACGATTGGAAAAATAAAAAAATTTAATCAAAAAAATTAAAAAAATTGAAAAAAAACAAAAAAATAACAAAATTTAGCCCAGATGAGTGTGTGGCTGTGATAAGCCAATTTTTAAAACCACAAAAGGAACTGGAATATCATCAGTACTCAAAATCAGCACCATGGCTAAGCAGCACCACTACTCACTCACCTTGTTGCTATAAATAGTCCAGTTGGTAAGAAGCTCTGACAGCATTGCACCAAGAAGCCCAAAAAGAGCACCAGAAGCACCCACAGATATTATGCCATTTTGGATGAATAGGGAGGAAAGTATGCTCCCACCAAATCCTGATAATAGGTAGATGATTCCAATACGAACTGCAAATTTTAAGCCCCCAAGTTTAAAAGATCACATGACAATATGTACAAGTATTTAAGAAAATTTAAAAAAAATGCACAAAAAATAGAAATAAACCGAGAGACTACGTGAGACCAGGCTGAACATGAAGCTTGGTCTCATATAATTTCAATAATAAGGACAACAACATACCGAAGCCAAATTGCTGCTCAAGACGAATGCCAATAAAGACCAAGCTCAACATGTTTACAAGCAGATGAATAACACCGGCATGTAACCAGATAGAAGTGATAAGCCTCCATTCTTGGTGCTTGTGGACCACTTTCGTCCGCTCAAGCGCTCCCAACTTCTCTAATCTTCAAAAATAAAAATAAAAATATTACGTACAAATTACAACCATAGTTCTTACCCTTCGATTATTACCCACGGAGGAAGGTAGCTCAAAACTAAAAAATCAATTAGATAGAAAACCAAAAGACAGCAAAGGAAGGCAAAATCGAAAATCCAACAAGAAGAAATATTAATAGCTACAATTGGCAAACACAATGACTTACATATTCAAGTAATATATATTCAATTAAAGAAACAATAATTGGCATTTGTAAAGGGAAGTCAGTGATCAATTGCTTTTATTTCTTCTCTATAATAAGATTCTGAAAGTATAGTTATTATCATTGCTGTTGTGATTATATCAAGCATTTATGAAAATTTTAACCCAAGAACAAAGAGAGGAAAGGATTATTAAAGCTTTGTGCAAGATGATGGCTGTTGCATTCATATTATTTACAGGCTTCTAGCCACAGACAAACAAATGAAGCTATTCATTAACCGTTTACTCAATAACCTTAAACACAAGGTAGAAAAGGAAATATTAAAGGCCCTAAGAATAAGTTAGATGGGTATCAAAACCACGAGCAGTGACTAGTAACAAAGGGACAATTATATATTGCAGAACTACCACCCAAAAATGTCTAGTTTAATCACAAAGGCAATACAATTCAACTGCCTACACAAATTTAAAACATAAAGCCAATCATAGATTAAGTTTTAACAGTAAGAATAAGTTTTGTACCAAGAAACTCAAGTCAAAATACTAGTTTTTACCGGTAAGACTTTAGTAACCAGTGATTGACTCTATTCTATTCCACGATTTAAAGAAGTACGCTTCATTTTCTCCAAAACAAACAAAGAATAATAATAATAATAATAATAACAATAATAATAATAATAATAATAATCATCATCATCATATAATAATAATAATTGAAAGCGCAAAAATAACATCAGAAGCACATATTATCAGCCCTGTATATCAGCAACAGAAAACCCTAGAAGACACATACCAACAGAAGAGTCGCATGTTTCATGACACATCACAGTGCCAAATATTGCAATTCATAGATTTGAAGGACGAGAATAAGAAGAAAACCAGAGACTGAAAGATCACTGCCACAGTATCATTCAATTCTCGATTAAATTTTTACCCAAAGAACATCCAACCAATCAAATCGTTTGTGGTTTTTTTCATGCCAGAACAATCCCAATTGACGAAATTATAGAACATAACCGAAGAAACAACAAAGAAAACTCTAATTTCAAAGCATTTAATTAACGAAACAAAGAGACCCATATGATTATATGAACACACACAGACGAGAACGATTGCATAATTCAACTTTGCGAATCCTCACAACGAAGGCGAAAATTCAGATGTGGGTATCGAAGAGAGGATCAATACGTTGAAGAAGATGGACCCAACAGAGGATTTTCCCTCAATGGTTCGAAGGACAATCGCCCGAGAAACCTTGCGAGGCACTTGCCTTCGTGTCCCGAATTGTGCTTGGGACAATTGTTGATGTACATAGCGACGACAAACACGGCAACGTTGGCGACAACGACCATCGGAATCAACCACGAAGTCCATTGGGCGTCCCTGTCCTCAATCACGTAAGAAGAGTCACTTCTGTTCCCTCTGTTCTTCTGTCCCCTGCTCTCTAAATCTTCCCCCGACATGATCGATTTCCCTCTTTTTCTCGCTCCTTTTCTCGATCTTTCTCTCAAAACAAACGATTGAATCTGCGTGGGGAGAGTCAGTGAAAGGGTTTAATGAAGAGGGGACGATGGTAGAGAAGGAAGAAGAAACTGAAGCGTATGGTATAGAGAGAGAAACAGAGGAGTTGTTGCAGTTGAGAGCAGAAGAACCTAAAGCGCGTGTGGATTTGGTGTAGAAGTTACCAGAGCCATTGGGAGATTTGTCCAATAATTTCTTGCCACGTCATTGAGGTTGTTCGATGGCGCTTTTTTCTGTTGCTAATATGTTGATGCGGCGGGAGGTGATTGGCTTGTTGCAAAAAATAGTTGTGGGGATTTTAACACTAGATGCAAGCTCAACCGCGTTTTTGTCACACGGGAAGTTTCCGTTTAGCGGCTGCTGTCAACCGGTTAAGCGGTTATCCGGGGCGGGATGTAATATTACCGCAAATATTGATATATAATATAAATAATATAAAATATATAATTACATCATGTATTTATAACTAGTTATGACAAGGAGCTAAAATTACTTAATTATTTAATTTTAATAATTAAAAAATAATAATATTAATAATTTAATAATTAGCTAATATTAACCATTTTAAAGGCACTCAATTAAAAATATAATTTTATTAGTTTATTAATTTGTGAAGATAAAATAAGACAAACAAATATATAAGAAAAGTAACAAGTAAATTATTATTATTTGTTTGATTAGTAAAAAAAGTATTATTAATAAATTTTTTAAATATTTTTTACATAGATAGAAAAAAAAAATTAAAATTGTCTTATTTTAAGAATTAAATTTTTGACATTTATATAAATATTACGTTAAAATATTATATTTTAAAAAATAATATACAATAGTTACAGTACCATAGCATGATTTCGCAATAAATAAACATTTATTATATATGTATTAAATAAATATATTATATTAATATATTAACGTTTTATTTTAAATGCTGATGTGTTATTTTTTTATCCATAAAATAATTTCTACTAAAAGGGTAACTCTTGCCAACTATTTATCTTTCTTAAAAGGAAAATTTCAATTTTGACTAATTTTTTGTGTGCATTAATAAGGGAAATCATATCGTACGTGTTGTTAAAAATTAAAATGATTATTTTAAACCAGCGTATGGGGCACAAACAATATATATGCAATTTAAATTATTTTAAAATATTAAAATTAAAAATAAAATACAATGAAACAAGTAAATAAAGACGGAACACAAATCAAAATAGGTTGCACAGTTATAAGTTGAGTTGTTGAGAAAAAAAAAGTAGACAATTACAAACTAATTTGTTAATGTTAATTTAAAAAATAAAAAAGATATATATAATTTTTAATATTAGAAAACAACAAATATGTAATCTCTCTTTAGAGAGTAGCATAAATTTTAAAAATCAAAAGCAGACATTTAGGTGCCGTTTGGTAATGTTTATATTTTATGTTTTATGTTTTTATTTTTATTTTTTTCATAAACTGTAAACGAAAACATATTTAGTAATTATTTTTATTTTTAAAAAATTGTAAATAGTTTTTAAAATTTATAAAATTTTAAAAAATAGAAAAAATGTATTTTTACTTATTTTGTAAATAAATTTTAATTGGATTCATCCGTAACCTCCAACTACCACTTTTTAAACATTTATATTACTAAATATATTTTTATTTTTATTATTTTATAAACATAAATAAAAACATATTTTTTTATTTTTTTATAAATAAAAATAAAAAATTGTAAACGTTACCAAACGGGCCTTTATTGTACTAATATATGTGTTGTTAAAAAGAAAAATAATTATTTTAATTTTTAAAGTTAAAATAAGTGATTATTGTATTAGTATATTTGAGTTTTTAAATTGATCCTTAAAATTAACAAAATAAAATTTATATAAACTGCAATAAATTTAATTTTAGGGTAATTACGAACAAATATTAAAATACTATAGCTATTCAAGGATGATGTGATGGAAGCTTGTAGAAAATGTAAATGATAAGGTTTATACGAGGAAGGGAATGCCATGTCAGTGTATATGTGTGACGTAAGTGGTGGCCTTTCTCATTACACGCGAAAATATTGACCTTGTTTGCAATAATGATTTATTTATTTATTTTAGAAATACTGGCACAGTTTGAAATAGTTGTTTATTTATTTATTTAATATTGTATATTTTTATTTTTAATAAAATTTTTTATTATTTAATTAAATTATTTTATTTTTAAATTTATCTCATCTAGACGACTTGAAAAAATAAATTTTTTTAATTAAAATATAAAAAAGTTAAGAAAAGACAAAAATAAGTAAATAAATCAAATTTTATATTGCTTATTTTTTTAATAGATTTTTTTCATTATTTCATCAAAATAATGAAATAATGAAATAATGAAAAAATAAAAAAATAAAAAAATAAATTTAGAAAAAATAAAAAAATTTAGCCAAAAGTTGGATAAAGTTAAAAAAAAACAAAAATAAGTAAAATTCGTGACATTTAACTTGTGTTTGGCCTAACTTGTTTTGTAAGCTTTTTGACTTTTTAATTTTTTTTATAAAAAAAAATATATAAAAATATGTGAAAAAAACTAATTGATTTTAATAGGATGCCAAACCAGTAAATTTTTTTGAAAGTTTTTAAACAAAAAGTTTTAGAAAAATGTTAGGCCAAATAGGGCCACTATAAATTTTGAATTTTATGATAGAAAGAAAATGACCGAATTAATTTCGCAATTAATGTAAAATAATTATAAAATGAAGTGTATTCATAGTCGCATTATATTATGCTTTATTGAATATTTTATTGTGAACTTTTTATCCAACTCCTACTTTTAAATGTTACTTATACTTAGATCTTATTCCAAATGCTTTTTTTAACACAGTCCTATACCGATTCCAATCTTCCAATTTATCCCTATTTTTCAATTGTTTTCCATTAGACGCCAACCAAACACTCAAAAAACAGCTAACATGAATTCGTATCTTTCATTAGAGAAGCAATCGAAAAAATATCCAGAAAGAGGTTTCAAAAATTCCAAATTAAAAAAATGAGAAAATCATGGCGATCGTAGTGGTCTAGACTTCTCATTTACCGGCCAATCTCTAAGTAATGAAGATCAAGAGTGAGTTATTAAAACTTTCTCATTCCTTTGCATGAACCCTAACCTCGACTGAAAATCCCAAAAAGCGAGTGGTAGTCTTGATTTTTTTAGATTTTTGTGGTTAATGGAGTTTATAACGGTAGATGATAATCTTGGTAAACCATTCTTTCATACACTGAGTCAAACATTGCTATTTCTCATTTGATTCACATATGGTATACGTTTACGTTTGTATGTTTTTTTGCATTAAAATCTCCGAATGTAAACATTTTATTTATTAGTTTTTGATTGCGTATGAAGATAACTGTAACTGGGTATAAGTATATGATTTGTATGTGACAATCCCAGTTAAATGACCATAAGAAGTTGGTGCAGATGCATTTCTCAGTTTTCCATGTTCATTTTTAATGTATATGATCAGATTATTCATTCTACAAAAAAAGTTAATTGTTTCAGTCCGTTTTTGACTAAAAAACTGAGGTATATAATAGGACATATAAATTATTTCAGTTTATTGCAACTTGACTTTATGAGTGTTATCAAATTGTGAAAATTTTCATATTCTCAATTTTGTATCTCATACCAAATTTTAGGTCTAAAAGAAATGGGAGAGATGCATTTGTTACTTTTTGAACTTTAGTTTGATTATTTTATGAGTAATTTAGGTATTGTGTAGACAAATGAAATTCAAAAAACAAATTGAAAACATGCTCATGATGTTAAGTTTGCGACAAGGTCTTAATTCCTGCACATTAGCACTAGTCCCAAATGTTTTAAGTTTTTATGTTTTCACATTTGTGAACTTTTTCATCAGGTGAAGCTGTTCATTTTCACTTTCATTGTTTTTGAAGTTTTGCCAGCATGCTTTTGAGGTAAAAATGTTCTAATATGTTTAGTGCAAAACATTCTTATTTTAGTCTCAGAACATTCATTTTACAAAATGGTAAATTTTTTCAGACCATTCTTGACTAAAGAACTGAGGTATATGATAAGACACTTAAATTGTTTTAGTTTGTTGCAACCCAGCTTAAGAGAATGTTCTCATGTTCAGACATTTGTGAGTGTTATCAAATTGTGAAAATTTTCATGTTCTCAATTTCATTACATACCAGATTTTAGGTCTTAACCAAATCGGAGAGATCCATTTGTCATTTTTTGAACTTCAGTTTGATTATTTTATTAGCAATTCAATCTTGCTTTAATGGTGTAATGTTGAGGTATTGTGTAGACACATGAATTGCAAAAAATAAAATTGAGAAGCTGCTCATGATGAAGAAATTGAGAACATGGACAAACATGGGGCTGCACTGCTTGTGTTTGTGAACATGGTAGCAATATGAGAAAATATTGTGTCTGAATGAACTGAGGCAATTGGTGTTAAATGTATACTGCGATGTTAACACCAGAATATTTAATCACCTTCTTCATTTTATCATTGAGGCAATTGTATGCACAAGAAGATGTGTTCATGTTCTTAATTATTTTGTTGAGCTTATTGTTCATGAATCAATATCTCAACTCCAAATGAAAAATCAATGCTAAGACATAAAACATAAATTGGTAGTTTCAATCTACCACATACATCAAATGATACACTCATGAGGTTGATAAAGGCTCAAACATGGAAATACACTGTCACGAACGAAAATATTGGGAAACAGCTCATTGATATTTTTTCAAAATTCATTACAGTATTAGATTGGAATAACATTATAAAAAAGAAGTCTTGCTCATCTATGATCAAATATATTGAAAAACTTGGAAATGAATGATTTCCCCAATGCGAAATGGGTATAGATTACTAATGACCATGAAACTCACTGGATATAGTCAACAACAAGAAATATAATCTGTCGTCAGTGTCGGAGGAGGTCGAGTGGGCAATGGCTGTGCAACAAATTCTCACCGACTGTGCAAACCCCAAGATGTCGTCAATTTCATATGATGATCTTTGCAAGAATGCGAATTGACAAATGTCTGTGTAACGAATTATTCAAATTTGAATTTTCAAGGATTGGATGATGACAATCCCACAAAATCAGCAACTCTCCCGAAAATTAGAATGAAGATACCTAAAATATGGAACTATGTAAGTATGTAAATCCCTTATATTGAGTATAAAAATGGGGGCATACCTGTTCATAACATTTGATAAATTTAAATTTAAAATGAGATTTTTGTAGAATTGTCAACTTACTATTAGGACTTAACTCAAAACATGTAATAAAAGTAGAACTCCCGACTAATTAACTCTTAACCGGTTTTTATAATTAGAGTCGTTTATTTTATAGCACTTTTTAATTTTATTACTCACAATAAAACTAAGTTAGTTAGATATCTGTAACTATGTAATCTGATTATATTTGTTTAACATTATTTCTTGTAAGACTATATTTACCATTCATTTATTTTTCAACAAATGTGATCTATTCACGTAATTAAGAGTGCACAAGAAATATAAGAAATTCGAAAATCAAACCAATTCGATTTTTATGGGTTGGGTTGATTTGGGTTTTACAACTAGTTGGTTTGGTTCTAAGTCTCAAAAAAGGAAGATCTATAATATTGCTCCAGTTCTTGAGTTAGTTTGGCATTGACTAGAATTAATCCGAAAATCGAACGGTATAAACCCAATAAAAAATTGTTATAAAATTCTTATTGAAAAAATAATTTTTTTTTCTAGCTTTACAAATTATAAAAAGTAAGTTATTAGATTTGATAATTATTATTAATTGTTATTTATTTATTACATGTTATTTATTTTTGTGAATTTTTTATTAGATATTTGTTTTTTTTACACTAAATAGATTGTAAATTAGTTATTCTAAACTTTTATTTTATGCTTTTATTATATTGTATGGTGTTAACTTTTATTTTTTATTTATTTCAAATTTTAAAAACTTATACATAGTAAAAAAAAATTTATGCGTGTAAAGTAAATTTTAAAATTCATGGAACCGTGGTTCCAAACTGAACCAACTTAATTTTTATTGGTTTGATTTGACTTTATAAAATAATTAGGCTGGTTCTGGGTCTAAAAAATTAAAATCGATCAAAATTGGTTCGGTCCTAAAATTAGTATGAATCCAAATCGAACGGACTCATATGCACCCCTACACATAACTATCAATACCAAATTTATTTAATTTTTTAAATTAATGATCTACTTAATAAATATTACATCAGAAATAGTTTGATCATCAAAAAATACAAAAATTCTAAATCTCTTAAAATATATCACCGAAATAATTGACCGATAATTCCTTACTCTTACTATCTCACACATTGCTTTTTATTTTTACAAATTTAACTCTAAGATATTTTTAAGTTTTATTGTACGCATTTTGTTTATTGAAAAATTTATACTTTTACAATTTATTTGTCGAGTTTTAATTAACTTAATTTTTTATTTGGCAAGAAGTTTAAAGTTAAGTTTTTGTCTTTTGGCTTAAAGTTAAAAAAAAATTTAAAATTTTTTAATAATTTTATTATTATCTAAAAAAATGAGACATACTTTAAAATTAATTTTATAAAATTATACTAATTAATATTAAATTTTTAATTTTTTTGAAAAAATGATAACTATTTCAAAATATATTATGCGAAACTTTCCATGTACATATATTTTTTTAAATTTTGTCATTCTTAATTTTAAATGAAATGAGTAATTTATGAATGTAAAATTTCTCAGTATAATTTTTCTTAATGCATGAGAAACTTCTCATACATATATATTTTTTTAATTTTTTCAATTTTAATTTTAAAAAAATGAGCAACTTATGAATTAAAAATTTCTCAACATATTTTTTTCATGTATAAAAAATTTTTTATACATATTTTTTTAAAATTTTATTATACTTAATTTTAAATAAAATAAAGAACTTACAAATAATGTATGTATATAAAAATATTTTTGTATGGTGACATATATGAAAAAAAATCTTATACATTTTCTATACTATTCTTAAAAGCCAACCCTCCAACTAATATACTATTCTTAAAAGTCAACCCTCCAACCCCTCCAACTACTATACTATTCTTAAAAGCCAACCCTCAAACTACCGAAATCAGTCGAATTTTTTACTTCCATATTTACCCTTTTTATTTTATCAATTCACTACAATTTATTAAACTTAAACAACAACTAAAATGGTTAAAAAAGACAAAATTCAATCAACCCACTAACCCCACTAACCCGCTACTCTCTTTCTCACGGTTATAATTATAGAAGATGACAACTTTGAAATTGGATTCATCCTAAAAAATCATCAATGCTCCTCTTTTGGATGTTTTTTAGTTTCATCATACCCCTTTCTACTGGTACTCTCTCTCTCTCTCTCTCTCTCTCTCTCTCTCTCTCAAAAATTTTCTCTGCATTTAAACATTACTTGAATTTACTCTTCACTGTTCTACATTTTTCGTCGCTGGTGTCTCATGCGGGATGAAGAGTTTTTTGGATGGTTTTTTTTCTCTCTCTATGCTTATTAAATATAGGCAGTGGAAACAACGAGAAAAGAAAAAAAAGAATGATAGCAGTATTGCATTTTTAGAGAACAAAAAGGAGCAGTAGAAGGTTTTATCAAAAAGGAAAAAGATGGAAAACATAAGACATAAGACATAAGACAGAAGACAGAAGAAAGATACTTGACATTGGTATTTTCCTTCTCTCTCTACTACTTTTTGATTGGTGAAAATTTTAAATCTTCTTTTCTAAACTTGCTTTGAAAAGTCACTTTTAGAGAAAAAAATTTTGCCAAAATAATCCCTACACTGCAAACATTTTTGACTAAGATGGTGACTTCTCATGTATTTAAAGTCAAATAATCATATTTATCAGGATTCTTTTAAATTTCAAATTTAATGTTTATTTATCCTAATAAACTTAATGTTTATAAGAATTTAGAATTCTTCTCCGGTTCAATTAGATAACTATCTTTTTAAAGGTTCTTATTAAAATTTGTGTGCAATAAAAAAAATATATTATTAAGAAATTTTATTTTCTTTTCAGTAAACACAAAAATCAGTGGCATGTTAGAATTTTTTCTAATCCCTTTAAAATCTGCAAAGCCCATTTGGGCTTTTCAAAAATGGCTTTTAAGTCCATTCAAAATATAGACAATTCATTTGGGTTCTCCAAAAATAATTTTCAAAATATAGACAGTTCTATAAAAAATGGTCTTTTTAGCCCACTTACAATATAGATAGTTTTTGACAAAATAAACCCATGTTCCCACTTTTGCTAACACTGTTTAGGAGAGTTTTATAAGGGTTTTTTTTGTAATCTTTGCCTTTTGTAATTTTTTTTATTTTACTATTCTAATTTTTTTTTATTTTTGAATTCGTTCTAATAAAAAAAAAACTTAACATATAAATGTTTTAATCATAGTTTAAAAAAATTACTAAAAACAAAAAAATCTTCAGAATTATGGCGAAACTTGACCGAAAACAATGCAAACGACAAATCATAGCTAATATGTGAAACAATATTGAGTTTTGAATTGAAAGTTGATGAATTTAGTGTTTAATCTTCTATTTTATTTTTTCTAATCAAAATCAATGCAATATGCTGTTTGTTGGCCTTATCTGAATAGTAAAGTACTGTTTGTCTTCTCTTGCTTGAAGTGTTTAGTTCCAAGCGGTTAATCCCAATTTTTTTCAGCAATAATTAAGTGAAACAAGGTAGGGCAAAACAAACCCAACCCTATATCTCTTCGCCTGTTTCGGCGCTTGTTTTTTTTGTTTTACTGGTGGTCTGATGAATGGTAATCTATTATCAACTGAACGGGTCATCTAATAATAGATTTAATCTATATTATTCCTGATTATATATCTGTATAATATATATATATATATATATATATATATGATGTGATTAATAATATAGAATAAATTTTATTATCATCAGAATAAATGGTCTGATGATATTACCATTCTTCGTATATACAGAGAGTTGAAACAGCAGATTATTTCACCAAGAAACCCACTAACGACAAACAGGTTCCTATTATCTCTCTTTAATTTTCTAATGTTCTGGTTTCATTTCGAGTATTCAAGCCGTTTAAAATTTAGAGCTCGCTGAGTAGATCATACCCATCATAAAATTCAAATTTATCAGATAATGAGAACCATGAGTTCAGATCATATTTTTGTATAAAATAATGGCGATCAATATAATTTCAAACAAAGCTGTCAATTTATTTCAGATAAATATGATCCGATCTTATAGTTATCATTATCCAACCAACATCATCTTTCAACCATTTTTTGCTTCTTTTTTTTTTTTTTTTTGGTACAATGAAAGGCACCAATTTTTTCTTTTGGTGTTGAAGAACAAATGTAGGCAAACAAGAAAAAAATTGCACTAATTAGAGGTGTAAAAGGATGGAGTTTGGAGTTTTTCCAAAATGAATTTCTTTTATTTTCGAAGAGAATTTTTCTTATTTTCTAAAACTGTTTCGAACCAGTTTTTCTTTTCTCTTTTTTGCTTTATTTTCATTACCAATCACTTCTTTGTTTTTAAATGTAATTATTTAAAAATATGGTATCTTATTTTATTCTTTTGGTTTTCTCATTTAAGAAAAACAACATAGTAAAATTATAAAATTAATCATCGAATATTGTTTCTCATTATTAAAAATATTCTTTATTCAAAAAATAAACAATAATACATTTTCTTATTACTAAATAATAATAATAATTACCGATTGGTGGTTTGGTCTTTGCAGTTTTGGATTTGACGACTGATTGGTTCTGTTTGTTTCTTGATTATTCAACTTCTGTGTGGGTTGATTTTCTGTCATGATTTGAGATGAGCAAACTTGATAGTTGTTACAATACAATAGTCTTTATTTTTAAATTGTTTGCATTAAAAAAAATTATGTCTTCATTCTGTAAATTATGCAATCTTCTGCTTTGATCTTTTTTTAAATTTCTAGATTATATAGTATGGATCCCGATGAAATATCAAATTCGAGTCATTCAACTCAACAAATTCCTACAATGCCAAGAAGAGAACGACGTCGATTTTATGAACAGCAAGCCATGCAACGACTGTCCTCTGAACAAGCTAATGAAAGAAGAGATAGGCGAAGACATATGGAGCAATTACGACGTCAAAACATGAGCTCTGAACAACGTGCAAGCATATTGGAACGTCGTTGCCTAGCATAAAGCACAAAAAGGTCACATCATCGACAAGATAGTGAGAGTTTAAATATTCAACATGCAGACGACTCGATGAATGTTAGTACGAATCGTAAGTATCAAAGTATTCTATTGTGTCAATTTTAAAACGTACTGAAAATAATTTTTATAAAATTATCAACTTTACAAATATTTTTCAACTACACTTGCAAACTTTTTAAATTTTTCGATTAATTTCTTTAGTTTTTAATTTGGATGTGTTGCTTTACATGAATAGGCTTTGAGAGAACCCAACTAACTCCTTTGCCTCGATTTGCCTCTACCAATTCAATTTACGAACATGACAGAACAAGCGCTAGAGGTAATGTCGCGTGTTATACTTTTACTTAATGTTTGTTGTAATTTATTATATTTATGTAGAGTTATAATTAATTTATTATATTGTCGTATAATTACAATCAACGCAAATAATATTATTATTCTAGGTCACGAACATGGTACAAGTGTTCCAAATTATGACACGCAACCTACTTCTATTAAAGTACGGCACAATACAGATGCATCTCGATCGTTTACCCATCAGAGAAATCACAATTGTGCAAGAAGTTTTCATAAAACTATTCGTGCACAATATGTTCAACTCCCAACACCAACTACATGTCGATATTGTGGTGCAAAATTATTTTATCATGAGACATCTTCCATGTGTTGCAATAATGGAAAACTTACTCTTCCTCCAATAACTGCCCCAATTGAGATGATGGATATCTTTTCTGACCAAACTCAAGAAGGTCGCCACTTCAGACAGAATATTCGTGCATATAATCATATCTTCTCATTCACTTCAATGGGGGTTCATATTGATCAAAATCTGGCACAAACAAGTCGTGGGATACACACCTTTCGTGCCCAGTGAGCTATATATCATAGGATTGGTAATCTCTTACCAAGCTCAAGTGAGAGACCAAGATATTTGCAGTTATACATTTTTGACACTGATCATGAGATTAAAAATCGAATCTCTGAAAATGAAGCTTTGCGCCCAGAGTTGATTGAGAAGATAACGAATGTGTTAAACACTTATAATTCGTTCGTCCATACATTTCGACATTTGGCACGACGTTAAGACCTACATGAATGTCGGCTTATAATCAAAGAACAACCATCTTCTAGACGTCAATACAATCTCTCAACTGCTTCAGAAGTTGCTGCAATTTTAGTTGGCGGAGAATAAGTCAGAAATATTAGAGAAAGAGACATCATTGTTGAATCAAATAGTGGGCAACTCCTCAATGTCTCAGATATTGCGGGGTATTACGATCCATTACAATACCCTTTGTTGTTACCTTTTGGGACGTACGGATGGAATGCGAATACCCAGAGTAACAATGGCACAAAAGTAACGTGTTGTGACTTCTATCCGTATATGCTATAGGTCGCGACATTGAATTTATATCCATTCATTCTTTTACAATAATCTCAGGTTCATACAACTAATATTATTCACTTATTTTCATTACAGATCCGTCCTAATAACCAATCACTTATTCTTCAAGGAGGTCGACTCTTACAACAATACGCTGTTGATAATTATGTTAAGATTGAGTCTAACAAACTTAGATGGATACATACTCATCAAAATGATATTCGAGCTGATTTCTATCAAGGTCTATTGGACTCAATTCATCGTGGAGATATAAATTTAATACATTATAATCAAACTGTGCTCAGGTAACATTGGACGTAGGACTATATTGCCATCGTCATTTGTTGGAAGCCCACGAGACATGTATCAAAGATATCAAGATGCAATGGCATTGGTACAAAAGTACGGTAAGTCTGATCTTTTTCTAACAATGACATGAAATCTAAATTGGCCATAAGTTAAAACAGAGCTATTACCTAGACAATCACCGCATGACCGCCCTGATCTGCTAACAAGAGTATTTCATTCAAAATTTGAAGAGATGAAAACTGATATTTTAACTAAGCATGTACTTGAAAAAGTTATTGCATATACATATGTTATTGAATTTCAATAAATGGGTCTACCGCATGTGCATATGCTTATAATTTTGGATGAAAGTGATAAGTTAAACACTTCTGATGATTATGACGGCATTGTCAGAGCTGAAATTCCAAACAAGCAATTAGAGCCTGAATTCTACAGTGCAGTGTTGAAACACATGATGCATGGTCCATGTGGAATGTACAATGAAAGATCGTCGTGTATGAAGAATGGAAATTGCAAAAGGCATTACCCAAAGCCTTTCTCTCAAATAACGAAACTAGGAATTGATTCATATCCTACATATAGACGGAGAGAAGGACCACCAGTACCATTGGAAAGTATTGAGCAAATTAAGGTCAATAATAGTTGGGTCATTCCTTATAATCCATGGCTGCTCTTGAAATACGATTGCCATATCAATGTTGAAATATGCAGCAGCATCAAAATCGTTAAGTACTTATATAAATATGTTTATAAGGGCCCTGATCGTGTAGCAATGGAAATTCGTCATGGTCCTAACAATGATGAATTGCAACAATTTGTAGATGGGAGATGGATATGCGCGCCTGAAGCATTATGAAATTTTTTTAAAATTTTAATGACTCAATTGACCCCTTCCGTGGAACGTCTTCAAATACACTTGCCAAATAAACAACATGTTAGATTTTATACGTTCCAAAACATTAGTAATATTTTATCTGATGACTACAACACAAAAACTATGCTGACCCAATTCTTTCAGTTAAATATTGATGATGCTGTAGCAAATTATTATTTATATTGTGAAATCCCTGAGCGTTACAAATGGTGCAAAGGTCAAAAAATTTGGCAACGAAGGGAGAGTCATCAAAGAGTCATTGGTAGAATATATATTGTTTCACCATCTGCATGGGAGAGATTTTACTTGAGAATTTTACTCAATCATATTAAAGGGCCCAAGTCATTTGATCATTTATTGACAGTTAATGACATCTCTTACTTAACATTCAAACAAGTAGCTGAACATCATGGTTTGTTGGAGCACGATGATAGTATCCGACAGTGTTTATTAGAAGCTTCAACAACTCATATGCCCGTGGCTCTAAGGAGATTATTTGTGAAAATCTTATTATATTGTGAACCAACAGGGGTGCAAATTTTATGGGAGGAAATTTGTCCATACATGGGTGAAGACTATGCCTCTTCAAGTACTACAAATAATATGTACATTGTTGATAGAGTCCTTCGAGATATAAATCGTCTCTTGCAGCAGCATAACAAGAATATTTCTAATTATGATCTGCCTATAATTTCAGATAGTCTTGATAATAGTTCTACTACTTCTAGGATTATACAAGACGAGCTTTCCATTGTTACTCCAGATGAGGACTTGAACTCTATTGCAACATTGAATACTAACCAACGTTTTGCAGTTACTACAATAATGGCAGCTATAGAACGTAATGACAATGCAATATTCTTTGTGGATGGTTCTGGAGGAACAGATAAAACATACTTATATCGGGCTATCTTAGCGTCAGTAAGGAGTCAGGGTCGTATTACTATTGCAACAGCAACATCTGGAATAATAGCTACACTCATGCTTGGAGGAAGAACTGCACATTCTAGATTTAAGATACCACTAAATCCATAGGCTTCTTCTGTGTGTTCAATTAGTAAGCAATCAGAGTTGGCTGAACTAATAAGGCGCGTGACCATTCTTATTTGGGATGAAGCTACGATGACTAATCGTTACGCTTTTGAAGCTTTAAATCGTACTTTTATAGACATCATGGGTGTTGATGATCCATTCGGCGAAAAAATTATGATTTTTGGTGGTGATTTTCGACAAGTACTTCTTGTTGTCCCTAAAGGAACACAAGCAGAAACAATTGTGGCGTCCAATATAAAATTGTCTTTATGGAACAATGTCCAAGTCATTCATCTCAAGAAAAATATGCGATCAATAAATAATAACTCTTTTGCTGAATGGTTACTTCGAGTAGGAGATGGTGTAGAACCTACCATTGCAGATGATATGATCAATATACCGAATGCAATCGCAATACAATGGGATGGCAAAAAATCAATAGATCAACTAATTGAAGAAATTTATCCTGGCATTGGAAGCCTTGCTATAGATGGAAGATATATGGTCAACAGAGGTGTAATAACTCCTCGCAATGAGGATGTTGATATGCTCAATGAAATAGTCATTCAAAAATTTTCGGTACAACCTAGAGTGTACTATTCATTTGATGAAGTTGAAGATGACTTGCATAACTTATATCTACCAGAGTTTTTAAATTCCATGTCGCCTAGAGGATTACCTCTACATGTGTTGAATTTGAAAGTTGGTGCACCAATTATGCCATTGAGGAATATTGATCCTTCTATTGGATTGTGTAATGGTACGAGGTTGTTATGTCGTGCTTTGAATGATAATTTCATAGATGCTGAGGTCTTAACGGGTCATTTAAGAGGCACGAGAACCTTTTTGCCTGGCATTCCACTTAAGGTCCCTGAAAATGTACGTCTTCCATTTGAAATGACACAGAGACAATTTTCTATACGTCTTAGTTTTGTATTGACAATAAATAAATCGCAAGGCCAAACGATTCCACACGTGGGAATCTACCTACCAGATCATGTCTTCAGTCGTGGATAATTATATGTTGCTTTGTCTAGAGGAGTTTTAAAGAAAAGTACAAAAGTTTTGATTAAAAAGAGTTTAGATAATAGTGAAGGTAAAATCTATACAAGAAATGTTGTTTACAAAGATATTCTACTGTCAGACAACTCATATGATAGGTACATAATTATCACACTTATATTTACGGCATCCTTACGTCTTTACATAATATTATATTGAATTTTGTTCTATTACAATTCTTGCTAATTTAATATGTTTTTTAGAAATATTTAAAAAAAATAAACTCCTTGTACTTTGGCAAAAATTTCAAGACAGAGAAATCTATGTGTAATGATTAAAAAGTGGACAGTCAAGTGATCTTAAAAATTTAGTTACAATATCATGTTATAATTTATTAACATATTTCTTACCAAAAAATTAAAATTATAATTCTTATAGTTGCACTCATATATCTTTTATTTTTATATATAATATTAATGTCATAATTATTGCAAGTGAATAAGTTCTCCATTTTATAGTCTAGGATGAAAATTTTCAGTTAAAATCGACACTACTCCATTCCAAAAGTTAATTATTAAAGAATTAAAATTGCAACAAGAGTTTGGGTATGAAAATCTATTATCACATTCTTACATCTAAAATTTCAATATCTAAAAGTTCTGTGCATACATTATTAAGTAAAAAAAAATTCTACCTGACACTGGAAAGATTTACAACAAAGCGAATGTGGATATATATGTGGTAAAAAACTATTCTGAATTTTTTTTTACTTAAACTTATAAAAGATGATGTTATTTTAAACCAATTATTATTTCTTTAGATTTCTCAATTAATTTTTCTACTTTGTCATTAGTTTTACAGGCAACGATGGATATATAATTTAAAATTTTTGAACGAACTGTACAATAATATAAGGAGATAAACTCTTTTGAGAACTATAAATTATTACATATTTTAATATTTGTATACTGTAGTATATTTTAAAGTTAAATAGTTATGTCAATTTTATTTATTTTTAGAATTATGATAAAATTTGATTGAAAACGATACAACGATAAATTATAGCCAACCTGTGAAACAATATTGGGTTTTGAATTCAAACTTAATGAATTTAGTATTTGATGTTCTATTTTGTTTTCTTGAATCAAAATAAGCCCAACTGTTTGTTTGTTTGTTTGTTAATTTGTTTATCTTATCTGAATAGTAAAGTGTTTTAATAATTATGTTTAATTTTAATTATCCGTGTAAATTAATAATTGTATAAAATTTAAATTTAAATTTCATAATATTAAGTAAATATATTATTTTAAAATATTTTAAATTAATTCAAATTGTGTCTCCTCCGCTAGTTTTGAAATATGTTCATAAAAAATTTGTCAGACTTCAGACCGAACCGGAGAGTCCATGAGATTCACATTTCTCATTCTGTACAAGCCAAACACCGAGATTCACATTTCTCATTCTGTACAAGCCAAACACCAAGCATCCTTCTTCTTTCTGCATCTC
>JAOTRH010000025.1:16998670-17014273 GCA_034768845.1 Heliamphora exappendiculata | reverse complement strand
ATAAACATGCCCTCCACTACCCCCCCCCCCCCCCCCACCCCCCTCTTTTCATTTTAATAGTTACTTCAAGGAGAAAAATCACCCTGATGAGAAAGAGAGGTTGGAACTTGGTAAGAAGTTGTCTTTGGACAGCAAGCAAGTCAAGTTTTGGTTTCAGAATCGACGAACCCAGATGAAGGTAATTGTTTTGTTCTCATTCTTAATTTGCTTTAATTTTCATGTGAAATTTTCTCTTTTAGAGCATTGAACTGAAATTCGTTGATTGAATTAGACCCAAGCAGAACGTTTTGAGAACAATATTCTTAAACGCCAAAATGATGAACTCCTAGTTGAGAATATTAGAATGAAAGAGGCTATGAGGAATCCAGTTTGCAGCAATTGCGGTGGCCCAGCAATTCTGGGTGACATATCTGTTGAGGAACACCATCTCAGGGTTGAGAATGCTCGATTAAAGGATGAACTAAATCGGATCTCTGCCTTAGCAAACAAATTCTTGGGCAGGCCATTATCTTCATTGGCTGTTTCCATCCCTCCGATGTCAAACTCTAACTTGGAACTTGCAGTAGGAAGAAATGGCTTTGGTGGTTTTGGTTCAGTTGACACCACATTTCCCATGGGATTTGATTCTAAAGATGGGGTCTTTAATGCTTTGCATGTGGCGCCCGTGCATCCAACAGCACCAACAGTTGGCATGTCCGGCCTTGATATACCCTTGGAGAAATCTTTCTTTGTGGAGCCTGCATTGCGTGCAATGGATGAGTTAGTTAAGTTGGCTCAGATTGATAATCCTCTCTGGGTTCGGAGCTCAGATGGAGGAAGGGAATTATTAAACCACGAGGAATACACGAGGATATGTCCTTTTATTGGAATGAAATCTGATGGTTTTGTAACCGAGGCTACAAGGGCGACTGGTGCGGTGTTCATTAATAGCTTGGCTCTTGTGGAGACATTGATGGATGCAGTAAGCCATTCTTTCCTTATATACTAGTTATTATTTTTCTTATTACCCTTTTTCAATATGTTTTGTTAATAATTGTTACTCTTAGTTAATTATTGGCTTACTGTACCTTTATGATGTTGGACTCCGTTGGAGAAGCTCATTATTATTTTTAGATTTCTTTTTAAATTACCTTTTTTGATTAGATTCTCTACGTGCCATCTTTGCCATCTAATTCCTTAATTGTGACATTTGAATTGCTTTGCCTTCTTAATGGAGAAGCTGCAACTTTTTGTCTGTCAATGTCGTTCTTATTTTATGTTTCTATTTACCATTGAATTCTGAACTGGTGTAATGCTTGCTATAGTGTTTAATAATGAATTTATATGTATTCCTTTGTGTAGAATCAATGGGTAGAAATGTTCCCATGCATGATTGGTAGATCATCCATTATAGATGCTGTTTTCAGTGGCATGTCTGGTTCCAGAAATTGTGCTCTGCAACTGGTATTGTTCTCTCTTTTTCAGCATCCTTTTTCTGGTTTCTTTTCCTTAGCATCAAAGCCTGAACTTAAAATATCTCTGTAGATGCATGCGGAATTCCAATCTCTTTCACCATTGGTCCCTGTTCGTCCTATAAAGTTTCTTCGGTTCTGCAAGCAGCACGCAGAGGGGATGTGGGCTGTTGTTGATGTTTCTGTTGACAACATCCGAGAATTTTCAGATGCACACACATTTGTGAGCTGCAGGAGGCTTCCTTCGGGTTGCATTGTGCACGACATGCCAAATGGTTTTTCCAAGGTAATCGCTTCCTCTTGCAGCCTTCAACAGTTTTCTTAATGTTTGTTGGGGTTGCCTGGATTGGACATTTCCCATTTTAGGTCTACAATTATGTGGGTATAGCAATTAAACTTTGATGTCAGTCGGGCATGCATCAAGATAAAGTCGTGGACATTTGAACACAGCTTCTTTGACTTGTGTTTCTTCAAATTTATTTTACTTAGTGATTAAACTATAACATCTTAACAACATGCTTAAGATCTGAACCTTCTATGACTGTTTTATTGCTACAGATGCTTATATATATATATATATATATATATATATATATATATATTGTACAGGTTTCAAATCTCAAAGCTAGGGTTGCGTGGTTTCTATTTGTTTATTCCACGGCTAGCTGAGAGACGAGCTAACCGACAATATCCACATTCAAATGTTATTGAACTCTTTAGTTCTATTTCTTCGTTTAGAGCATATTTGAACCTATAAAACTCAGATGTTTATTTGAAGGTGTAATTCTTGGGGTTTTCCATATTGTATAGATTATGTTTTTTTGATGCTTATATTACTCCCTCTCTCTCTCTCTCTCTCTCTCCCCTGCATGTTGTTTATCAACACTGTATTACCTGGATAGAGTCTTATATTGTTCTCTTTTCAACTTCAAATAGTTATATGTACATCTTGTTTTCTTCTAGAAAAAAGCCTTGAAAATGGCTGTTGGCTTTTGTGATTGAGTTTGAAGTGCTTTGTTCTCATCTTATTCTCGTAACACCACCCCTTTATGGTTTACTTCACAATTTGTCTGCCTTAGATCCTGTATTGTGCAATCTTGATGTACAGTAAACTGGTTTTGTGGAAAATATTTTATAGAATAGATTAAACCCATTCCATTACTTGCAAAGGAATACCATTTTAACTTTCTGGAAGGCTTTTCGGGTACCTTTGTCAAATAGACTTGTAAATGCAAACACTGGACTTGCATGCTTGATAACAAGTTATGGATTACAAATATTACAAAGAATATCCTGAAATAGGTAATAATTGTAAAAAAAAAAAAAAAAAATTGTAGGTTACCTGGGTTGAACATTCAGAATATGATGAGAGCGGGGTCCATCGTCTCTACCGGCCATTTCTCAGCTGTGGCATGGGCTTTGGGGCACAGAGGTGGCTTGCTGCCCTACAAAGGCAGTGCGAGTGCTTGGCAGCCCTCATGCCCTCCGCCATCTCTTTTGAAGATCACGCAGGTGCACCTTCTGACAAATCATTCTCCTTTGCTTATCTGATGGAAATGTAGTCGGGTTTCTAATATGGGTACATGTTCAGGAGGAGTTCCTCTGATGGGTAGGAGAAGCATGGTTAGGTTGGCGCAGCGCATGACTCGCAACTTCTGTGCCGGGGTTTGTGCAACTATGCACATGTGGCAGCTGGTTCAAGTTGGAAACGTGGGTGAAGACGCGAGGTTGATTATCCGCAATAGTGTGGATAACCCTGGCGAACCACCCGGGCTTGTTTTGAGTGCCACAACTTCTGTTTGGATCCCTGCATCACAGCAACGGCTGTTTGATTTCTTGCGAAATGAGCAGCTGAGGAGTGATTGGGACGAGTTATCTCATAGTGGGCCAATGCAAGAGATGGTCCACATTGCCAAGGGCCACGATCACGGCAACTGTGTCTCTCTTCTTCGTGCTACCGTGAGTAGTCTCCTACTTATCATTAATGTATCCAGTGCTTAGAGATGGTGACTTCCCGATGCATGTCCCCACCCCTTTAAGTACCATTTTTTCTGTCCTTAATTACAAATGTGGCGGCGGTATTTTCTACTCCTTCCCCCAACTACATAAAAACAATATTTTTATATTTACAAATACATATATAAAGTTTACTTCAATAAATATAATAGACTAAAATATAAAAATATTAGATTTTCATTTTTCATCTATTTTTCTTTTACTTTTACATTTACAAACTAGTCTCAACACTTCCCCACTTCTGCCATTTCTTGATTTTTTCCTTCCTGTCTGCTTCTCGATCAAATAGGGGATGGGAATGGAACACCACATTCTGGCCTCTCCCCGCCCAATTATCATTCCTGCCGGTGCTGTTCGTTACAGATTGAAATTACTCTCTTTCCCTTTTTTTTTTAATGGTTTTCACCGTATAAACTTTTGTTCACACAAACTGCAGGCGGCTAATACAAATCAGAACACAGTGCTGATATTGCAAGAGACGCAGACGGATGCATCGGGCTCGCTCATAGTGTACACGGCGGTTGACTTACACGCGATGCAGGCAGTGATGAACGGTGGAGATTCTGCCTCCGTGGCTATCCTGCCATCGGGTTTTGCAATAGTTCCAGATGGTTTTCACGATTCTGCTCGGCCTAGCAACTGCAATGGCACTTTCACCAAAGAAGGCGGTGGTGGGTCTCTGCTGACAGTGGGGTGTCAAATACTGGTTAATGACACTCCAGCCAAGCTGACAATGGAGTCCGTTGAGACTGTGAACAGTCTCATCTCTCGTACGATTCAGAGGATCAAAGCTGCTCTTAACCGTTCTGCATAGCTCAATTAGCTTCTTTTCTTTTTCTTTTTCTTTTTTTGGGTTTGGGGCCAGGCCGGGCGTCGCGAATCAGAATAATGTATAATTGGGATAAAGAGGGGGAGGAAGAGAACTGGAGATGAAAATTCACACAAAAGGGTGAACCCTTTTGCTGGGTTTTGAGTCAAGAACGAACCCGGTTGACCCTTGCCGAGTTTTAGGTAGTTTCTTCACAGTATTTTGGGTTGTTACTGCCAAAACCAGATGAAGGGTGTGGTGGTTCGGGTATTGACTCAGTTAACCGAAAGGATAAACTCAGTTCTCAATAGTCAATTTGTCTTTGTGGCTTTACGAAGGTTCTTTCTTTTAGATAAGATAATTGTTTTATTAGATCAACTGTTAGATTTTTATTCAAGAACAATTGCCATTTATAGAACAAGATTTGTTTCGCATGACGGGTTGGCTAGATGAGTAATTTTATGAGATTAATAGTGAGCGAATGTTTTATCGTTTTGTTATGTGCAATTGTTTATTAAGTGGATGCATAATGGACATGTCACTTGTTGCATTAAAAGATTGATACAAATTGTGGGAAAAAGGGGTTTTATTTTTTTTATTTTTTGGCACAAAAAGAAGAGATGTAGGAATTAATCAAAATGGGCCACACTTCTTTGCACGGGGTAATTGTGGTGTACGGTATTGTTGAATTTAATAATTTATAAATTGTAATTTATAATAAAATTTGTGAATATTTAATAAAAATTATAATTTATAATTAAAATAGAATAAGAAATAATTAAAATTTATAATAAAAATTATAAGTATTTGAAATAGATTATAATTTATAATTAAAATTAATAATAAAAAATTAAAAGATATAGTATGAAGTTTAGCTAAACACTCTCCGATTTCACCTCGGTGTACTAATATTTCTTAATAAATTTTGGTTTCAATAGGATCATGATTTAAAAAATAGTTTTTTTTCTCAAAATTTGTTTAAAGTTTTAAAAAATCAATGGTCCAAAAGCTACATTTTGTGTCTGCATTAGTGGCTTAAAATTACCTGTGAATCAATTGATCTTTTTATCTATTTGACATATAGCTTAAAATGGGTTGTCAACGGGATGGATTTGGGGTGGAGGTGTGCTTTTTTACCCTCGTCCCGTTTATTAACGAGGTAGGATCGGAAAAAAAAATAATCAAAAAAATAGTGGGAACAGGAACGTAACGAAAAATATATTTTTATTTTAAAAAAATTAATACTAACAATAATAACATAGTAAGATATTAAAATAATAATATTGATCAATGACTATAATTAAAAATAAAAAAAAATAAAAAGTACAAGTAAAAAAAATAAAAATAAGTACAATATTTTTGTATTTTAATTCTATTATATTGTTAAAAAATAAAATTTATATACATATTTATATATTAAATATATTTAATCGGGGACAAGGCGGGAAAAAACAGGGCGGGGGTTACATATACTGCCTCTATCCGTTACCTATCGGGTGCGAGAAAAACTTGCATAAAACGAGGCAGGAAAAGTAGAGGCGGGACGGGTACGAGTATAATTGTTACCCCTAATTATAAGACTCGTTGAAAAGATAATTCTTAGAGAAATTAAAAAAATCATTCATCAGTATTCACACAATCAAAATATATTTGTATTATACAAAATTAGATTGCAATTAAGTTATAAAAAATAAATAATAAAACAAATATGTTTTGATCGTATCACTACCAAAATTCGACCAATCTAATTATAATCTTTTTGACAAACTTTACAATTAATAACGATTCGATTCAATTCACTTCAGTGGACCCCATGACCCATAACAAGCTCACTACACCCATCTCAAATTGGCCGGATATATGTATTTCCTTTTTATAAATATAACTCTCACTTCAATGCTTTATTATGAATAAAGGATATATCTCCCCATTTATTAAATAAATGGAGAGACCTCTGTTTTTATTTTATGGTATTTATGATAGTTTATTTTAATAATTTGAATCGTTCTTGTTATAAAAGTTGTCGATAATATTATAAATATAAAAATTAGATTGATCGAATATTAATAACTATATGGTTAGAACATATTTATCCTACAAAAATAGACGATAAGTATAATTTTGAGAGCAGACTATACAAATTTTTTAGAATAATGTGATGGAACCATTTATATGTCAATTTTCGATTAATTTAATTTTTTGTATTAATAATTTTGTTGACAAATTTTATCAAAATAGATCTACTGTAGGGACTATAAAATAAAGCTAGAGAGGTCTCTATTTTTTCAAAGAAATGGAAAAGATTCAACTCAATCCATTTAGCCACTGTTTGGTATATTTAAAAAATTTGGCTTTTAACAGTTTTAGTTTTTTTAGAAAAAAAATTAAAAAAAGCATGTTTGGGATGCGTATAAGTTTTTTTTCTCTTAGAAATAGAAAAATAAATATTAGTTGGCTTTTTAAAAAACCAAATAGTATAACTTAAAAAGTAATTATTTTTATAAAAAAAAAACTTGTTTTTCAGATAGTCCAAACATGACCTTATAGACCATTTTTTCAAACGTATTTCTTTAATAGGAAGCCAAGATGATAAAGATATATAATACGAAATCTAAGTACTAGTAATATCATTGGAGTCTCTCAATACATATACATATGTAGCATTATTAACTAACTTCAAAAGACAAAAAAAATCTTAAATGTGGATTCCCCATATATATATATATATATATATATTTAATCCTATTCGAACTGTTTATTTCACTTTGAGATAGTAATAAAGCCCCATGAATAATAAGCTCATGCGATGCTTACAAGAAATTATTTATATTTGTATTTCAGAATATATATCCATAACTGCCGTGTATCTACTTTAGACTGTAATTATAGATCTAATTTAATAGCTATCATGACAAAGGCTAATGATACCATGATAGGTGAAAACGGCCATCCTGATACCCAAAAAGTCAATCTTAAATCTCTCTCTCTCTATATATATATATATATAATAAAAAAAAAACAGTATTTCTTCAAAAGTGCACACATTATTTCTACTAAAACACTATTGAAATACATGCAGAACTGCCTCTTTGAGTTTATCAATTTTTTCACCTATAAAAACATCAACTTAGGCATCCAAAGGACTTTTGACAATTCTCACTGGCCACTCTCAGTTTGACCCTCTTTTGCAACTCAACTTGAACTCACAAAAAGCCTCAAAAAACTAGTTTTCTCTTTCCTGGCTTTTTCCTACGGATTCACCCCATACATGGATTTTTCGAATACATGGATATATAGTTAAGGGATAAGCATTGCATGAGGGATCATTAGGAGGATTCTATTCTAATTTAATTTATTTATTTTTTGATGACTTGCATATGTTGTTTAAATTTAATTTTTAATGACTTGCACATGTTTGGAAACGTATAAGAGAGAGAAGAAGAAAGGTAAGAGGGAGTTGTGACCAAAACATGCAAGACCCTTTTTCATTCAAGAGTTAGGTTAGACTGCTTGGGATAAAGTAAAGAAGTGGTATTTGACTTATTTTTATCTTTTTTTAATTTATTTTTTATTTTATTTTATTTTTTCTATTACTCTCATCCAAACAATTAAAAATAAAAATATGACCAAAAAACAAAAACTTATTAACTTATAATTTTATCTCTCTTTTTTTAAATATTTTTAAAATTTTGATAAAAAAATTTACTATTTTTTTATTCAAGTTGATGCGAGTAATCTCTCATGAAATTTGTAACTAATACACAACTACTCTCACAGTTTAAGAATTTATAATCTTCCCCCTAAAATTTCTAGTCTGATTACAAAATAATTCATTTGGATGGTTCACAATTAGTTATTGGTTAGCTGGATTGACAAGTCAATGATCAAAAATATTAAAAATACTGATTTTATTCATATTAAATTTCTCTAATTTTTCTCAAAACAACATAAAAATGCTAACAACAATTCATATATGCAGTGACTCAAAAATGGGATTATAATTTTTTAAAGCACAAGAATACACTTATGTATTAATTACAAACCTTAGAAGATCCCAGTGTGTGTGTGTGTGTATTTTACCTAATTAGAATAACTTCAACTAAAGAATAAAAATAAATTCTATAAATAAAAATAAGTAAATATAAAATTAACTATTATTTTAAACTAGACGTACAATGTCATCAAAGTGCGTGTTTTTAAAAAATATATGTACAATAATCTCATTATGCTTTTAAAACAATCCCTAACATTACTCGTATACATATATTTTTTGTAAGTTTATTTATTTATCTTGGATCTATATGAAAAACCCAAAGTAATTAAATTAGTTTATCCTTGAAGAAACAATGAAGAAAGACGCAAACTTTTCTCCCATCACACTATCCAAAGATCATCTACCCATTAAATAACAAAAGCTTGTAATTCCAAATATAAGTATCCCAATTTGTGCTGGATTTGGACTTATTGATTTTTTTTAATTTTTTTTAATTTTTTTAAGTTTTCTCAATAAAAAAATTAAAAAACTAGTTAAAAATTTACTAAAGACGAACGTAAATAATAAAACATGGTTTTTTGACTTATTTTTATCTTTTTAAATTTTTTTATATTTTGATTAAAATATTTTATTTTTTTGGTTCATCTCGTTGAAAATAGTCAAAAAAAAATATATATAATAATATAACTAAATAAATTTTTTTTTATTAAAAACAAAAATAAATAAATAAATAAATAATTCAAATAGAGTCGTCATAGTGTGATGGTCGAAAAATTAATTTTTGCTCTAAAAGATTGAACAAAATCCAGTTGTATATTCCATTAGCTTGGGGAAATGATAGCACGCCATTAATTTCAGTGAAGAGAACTTTGGGAGCGATTGATGGTGAATTTTTACTAACAAGTTTTATAGAGAATGTAAGAGTAAAATACATATCCTTGCTCGGAGTAATTATTCCGTGTTCATGAAATATTATATCTTAAATTTATGTAATATTTTTATTTAATATAATAATAATAAATTTTACAATAGAGATATATTGATTCATTTTTGTTATGTGATAAGAAAATAAAAATTAACCCATATTAATTATATAAATTGTGATAATTTATTTATTAAAAATATTTTATGTTATTATTTACATGGTACTTTGAAAGCATCTTATAATTTACTTTATTAAAAGTGGTTGAACAACCACTATTGGAAGATTTGATTCAACCTACTACTTTTTTTTTTTCTTTTTTAGTCATTTTATTGGTTATTATTATTCACCAGTACTGAGTATTGATCACTGCTCATGATTTAAAATTATTATTTCTGTGTATATTAATCTGAAAGTCAGCAAAGTAAGTGGAGGGTCACGTGCTCCTCTTCAAAGCCTCAAATAGGACATTTGCTTCAACCCCCACTTTGGCTGCATCATATTCTCATATTATGAATTTTATAACTTTTTAATTTTTAAACATATGTTATGAATTAAGTGAAATGTTAAATTAATGTAGGTTCAAATTAAGTAGAATGCCAAATTAAGGTGGGTTCAGCGTATGTTACGAAGAAGCACGTATTTAGATTATATATTAGTATAAATAGTTCTCAAATTTAAAATAATGAGACCTATAAATCTCGTGCGTCACAAAACTACACAGAGAAAAAAAGATTAGTCAATAGCATAGTTGTTCTTTCTTTTTCAGTTCTAGCTTCTTTCAAAGAAAGAGCCTTTGCATTCCTAATTCGGTAGAACAGAACGGGACGACTTTCTTTGTCCTAGCTTAGCGAATTAATAACCAATAACTTCTATAAATCACGTGGCTCCAAAATATGAATTTTGTATAATTTTAATTATGATGTTATTGGGTTATTAATTTGTGCGCTATTTAGTTATCGATTAGTATGACTTTGGTTATAAATCTTATATATGGACTCTGTTATAAAGTATACACACACAATATATTAGAAAAAACAAAAGGTGTACAGTAGCCTTACATACCATTCAATAGCTCCAATTAATTTCACTTATTTGTAGTTAAACCATTCCTAACTCGCTTTTTGATAATAGCTAATATTGGAAGCTTATTTTGAAGGTATTTAACTGAAAAACCAAATAAGTTTGGAACAATAATATTAAGGTGGTCATATGTTTTTTTATTATATTTTATTTATTATTTGATATGATAACCCCGCAAAAAATTAAAAAAAATTAATGAGATTTAGGTTGGATTTATTGTATCAATGATTGTGATTGTACTATGTCAAATGGTAAATAAATATGGATTAAAAAAAATGATTACCCAGTATTATTTTTGCTTGAAAACTTGGAAAAAAATAAATGTCACACACCTTTACATTTTCAACTTCTCATACGCCTCTAGGGTTTCTTCACTCTCTTTAAAGCTTTTTTAAGGGGTTTTTTTTATTTATTTTGGCTTAGAAGAAGGAAGCGGTGACGTAAACTCTTTCTTATCTCCCTTGTCCCAGATCTATTTATCCTTCTCTTCTGATCTCCTCTTTCTTTTTATTTTGATCTCACTCTTTTTTAATTCTTTTTCTCTTTTACTTTGTGTGCGAATTATATTTTATTTTAATTTTTGGTGTATTTTGTTTCCTTCCATCATATATATGTTTTTTACCGCATCATTTTTCTCGCACAACTCTTCTAAATCTAAACATCTGCTAAATCGACACAAGTGATTAAGATAATGCTAAAATTAAGACTAAGCAACTACTTTCAGTTCATAGTAATTGATATTTCGTCTTTTGTATGTTAAATCTTTTTAGTTTGCTTAAATAATGCAACTCTATGTAGAGCTAGGTTTGTGATCTTTCTTTCTAACGTAAAAGTTAATTTACTCTTATGTGAGGAATTTTTTTTTATTCCTACAAGGAGGTTTTTCTCTCTCTTTAATTTGAGAGAGTGTGTCCTATTGCATCGCGGTGTACTTATTTGACTTTATATAAGATTTACAAATATATTTAAGTCTTCAAATTTTTTCTAAAAAAAAAAAAGAACTTTTTTCTAAAATGTCTTATATTACATAGGCGGTGCACACTGTAATTTAATATAATCTGACAATATTCAAAACCATTTAGTAGATGGGTTCCCATGCATGGGGGATATTTCCATGTTTCTCCATAGTCTATATATATAGAGGTTCTGTCTCCTTTTTTTCTCAACAATAATATATGCTGACAAATGACGTGGATTCTCCTTTTTATAATCAGCCACCCGGCAAAAATCATTTTCTAATTTTTGAAGTTTTGAATATAAAAAATTATTAGTTCTTTTCAAAGTGTTTATTATTTACGTGATATTTTTAATAAATAAAAAATTAATATACAAACAAATGGTGTTATAATTCATATTTTATATAGTCAATAATAACATACCAATATTATCTTTCTCAGAGTAATTGAAAATAGACAACAAGAAAGAACAAAGAAATTAAAGGAGGGGAAAAAAAAGAAAGAATAAAAGCCACTTGGGTTGGGTGCTTTGGCTTCAATTAGGTTACTTTTATTAAGAATGTATAGGATACTTATTAAAAAAAGCAAAAAATTGATGAATAGTCTAATTTATAAATTATTTATTATTTTTCATTCAGTATAAAATTTTTAACGAATAAGGTCGATTCTTATAAAAATTTTAATGCGTAAAGTCTTTTTGGAACAAAAATACTATAGAGTAAATAAATTTATCTGTCTTTTATTAAAAATACGTGTAAAGAATACAGATAAATTTTTCTGTCTTATTGAAAGTACGTATATGTAAATAAATAAATTAATCTGTTATGCATAAATAAACAGACAGATATGTAAGGTATTTTTAGAAAAAAAATTACACAATTAGACCTTACACGTTAAAATTTATTTTTTGAACCTTTAACTAAAATTTCCTAAAAAACAAGTATGTACTAACTCAGTGGGATTAGCATAATGGTCAAACTTCAAAGCATAGAACTTAAGATTATTTTTTTTAGTAAGATTTTAAGTTTAAAATTTTTTAAATGCTATCAACTCTTGTAAATCGAGTTAGTCTATAATGAATTTTGTCTTGATTTTTATTGAGTTTCTCACTAATGAATTGTCAAATTAATTCTTTAATAATTAGTCGAGATCTAAACGCATTTAATTCAAATACCACCAAATATCAAAAAAATAAAAATAAAAGTATTGTATTGGAAAGTGCTAAAAGAAAAAAGAAAAAGTAGGCATGGAATGATAGAAAAGACCATAAAACTGAAAGGAGATTTGTCACACACGCAAAAGGATTTTTACAAAAGAAAGAAAAGGGTACACAAGAGGAATGACAGGGAGGGTGCATTCTTTTCGGTGGGATCAGCCACGTACATACTTTTATATAACCTAATTCCTTCATTTTATTAATTGTAGAATTAGCACAATAAGTTATCTCTGCAAAATATTAAGTCCATCAAATTTCAGTAATCTCATGATCAGATCCTATTTTAAATAGTAAAAAATTAATTTGGGATCCTTTTTAATGAATTTGTTTAGGAATAAGTCTTAATTACTTTTTAATTATTCAATAAAGACCCATTTTTTAAATTTATTATTGCTCTTGACAAATATATCTCTTCTATACATAAGACGTCGCCATCTTTGCGATCAACATTACTTTTAAGTTATCTCCATCTTTATGAAATTGGGAGAGATCATGATGCACAGGGACCTGAAGATCGAGAGCATTGCCGGCAACAAGAGCTTGCACTGGTTAGAGTTCGATTCGGCGTCGAAGCACACTCCAGCGTTAAATTTGGCATCCCTATCTCTCGATTGGTTGGGGCAACAAATCATTAGATTACTTTTGACACTAGAGCTGTACAGATAAAGCTTTAAAGGTCCGATCAGATTTTCTGGTAGAGAGATCAAAAATTGAGAGTGAGAGTCATCCATTAACGGTTGAAAGAGAGAGGCTTCGATGGTGAAGAAAAAGTTGAGGAGTAGTTTGGATAGAGAAATAAATTATTTCACAATGTCTTATTTTTTATCAGATGAAACATATTTTACTTAATTGTAAATTGTAGCAATATTTTAAGGAACTTAAACTTGAATTTAGTTTTTAGTTTTTTGTCATAAACTAGACAAAAATATTCTATACAACTTTCATGAAGAACACTTCGGCCAAATCTTAAAGCAACTAGGTGAGTTGGCCTTCGCAAGCGAAAACGATTCAGCATTATTTAAAATTTTACTAAAAAATGAGTCTCATATGGTCACGGGTTTGGGGCATCAAAACAGGTCATTTTAAGCTCAATTTTGGATATATTTTAGTTCAAGATGTTCTCTACAATTTTTATGAAGATAGCTCTCGGTAGTTCTTAAAAAAATATTAGAGACATAACTCAATTAAGAAAATAGGTTAAATTAGCGTCATAACACTTAGCAGAGGTGGGTTTTCAACAAAAACTATATAGTTCAAAAACCATTTGGGAAACCAAACAGAAGCTAATGGACCTAATGTTTGGACAGCATCTAGATCGAATTGTCCCTAACATTTTTCATGAAGACCATTTTTAGAATAGGTCAATTAAAATAGAAGTTTGGACTACACAAAAAGATGTAACAAAAAGCTATTTTGATCACTGAACATGAAGAGAGTAGCAGAGGTGTTTTGACCATTCGATTCTCAACAAAAGATGTTCATTTTTGGTAAGTAGTTAGATAAATATGTTGGCTATAACTTTCATGAAGACATCTAATCTCAGTTCACGTTTGAAAATATAGTTTTTTAACTCTGCAATACAAGTTGGTTTGAAAACGACATATTATGGTAGAAAAGTCACATATCGAGTTTTATGTATTCAAATTAGTTCAAATCAATTTTATATAAAAGATAATACAAAAATCTAAGTTTAGACATAAAACACACCCTTAGAAAACTTTGCTAAAATTAGTTATGATTTTTCAAAATTCAGTACTGAGATTTAAAAACTCAAATCATGTTGCGATCTAACATCCTAAAATGGTGCATGTCATGTTTTACCTCATTTTCTTTGCATGCATGGTTTGTGTACACAAATATCAAAATTTCAAAACTTATATATACCTTGAAACTCAAATAAATTAGCATGCAAACACATAACAAGTCACAAACATACATAATAGTCCCTAAATCTTACTATTACTCTTTTTTAGCTTGTGATTTGATTCTTATTTTTGATTTTGTGTTTAAAAATGAGTTGAGATGAGTTTGAAGTGAGAAAGATCAGTGAGTTTAAAACTTTTCTTACCTCGTAGATGAATCCTAAAGTGGAAGATTTGATAAACTTGCTTTTATAAGTCTTCTAGGCTTTCTGAGACCTCTTAGACACCTTCTCATTCTTTCTCCTCATTTCTTCTTCCTTCTTCTTTCTTTTTCTTTTCTTGAACACTAAAGATATTTTTTGATTTTTTCTCTCTCTCTCTCTTGCCGAAAATGTGAGGAAGAAAATGGGGGTCAAGGACTTGATTTTATAGAAAAAAAGTTAATGGAGATCAGTGTTTGTGTAAGAAATTTTGAATTTATTTAATTTTCATTGGTTGCATGGCTTGGTGCGGTTTATTTGAGAAATTTTCATTCGGCTTGGGGCTATTTGGGTGGCTCATTGTTCAGAATTTTGTTTTAATTGAGTGGTATTTTAGTATTACATTATCTAAAAAAATATTTTAAAATTTAATTTAATGTATTTTTTTAGTTTTCTTACCTATTAAAATAAATTCTTTTAGTAAATTTATGATTAGTTTATTATTTTTATAATTTATTATAAATTTGACAACAATTGATTAATTAAGTATGAACAATTAAGTCATTTAAGTTATTTTGACTTTATTTCGTGTGTAAAAATTTTAATAATAATTTATTTGTTTGTGTTGACTTAAAATATTATATTATTATTAATATTACTTATTGAAATATTTTTAGGTCATAATAATGCTTGATTTGTATATATATATTTTTAATTTGAGCTTAAAATATAAAAAATAACTTTTTGACACTTTCCTAGGGCATGGCCAGCCACTTGGGGGTATTTTGGTTATTTTGTTGCTATTTTATCTTTTACTTTTTATTTTAATTTGAATCTTCAATTTAGAATGTCCAAATATCAAACTTTGGGTCTTTAAAGACTTTCTTGTGTTTTAGGAGTAAAATGGTAATTTTATACTTTTTATGGGATTTTATAATTTTAAATTAATATTTCATGATAATTAAATTGTAAGGACTTAACTTTTAGGTACCTTATTAGCGATGGTAAAACAATTAATTTAGTTAGACTTTCTAGGTAATTAAATCCCTATGGTGATTAACATATTAAATTACAAAACATTAAGACAATTAGTAT
>JAOTRH010000025.1:16979604-16991868 GCA_034768845.1 Heliamphora exappendiculata | reverse complement strand
ATAATAATTTATGGAGTTAGTTTTGAAAAATTGATGGGGTAATTAACCCCATGCACTAGCATCACCCCTGCTTCTCTGCCTTAGGCTTTTCATTTTCTCACTTGTTTGTTAGTAATCTTAATTCAACAAATTATTTGCAACTCTTTTATTTACAAAGAACATAATTTATTCATAATTTATACATGAGATATGTTGACAAGAGAGAGTTGGGTAGGAGAACTTGCCAGCTGCCTCTAGTGATCTATTCACCCATACTTTATTTCCTTTGGCAGTTGTAGATAATTATGTTGTACCTCTGCATCATTGAAAAGTTTATGAAGGTTTTCTACCTTCAATTTAGTTTAGGCCAGTGGTGGAAAACTCACATTCAAATTTCAGCTGAGCTTAACATCCTTGTTTGTGATGGTAACCCAGTTTTTTTGGTGGCATACTGGCATCTGTGCCTCAAGTGTTTTGGACGTTTGAGTGATACTACGTCCGATTTAGCATTTCAATTACAATTAGAAGGAACCCTGGTGATGCAGGTGGAGGCATGGAGCCCAGAAGAGTGGAAAAATCTGGCTTCCAAGCTGGGTGGAAGGAATAGACTTGGGGGTTACTTGAATGAGGGTGAAAAATTAATCATTTTCCTAATTTTGGGTTTCTTCTACATATTTAGCGAAAAGCTTGGTCAGTTGAACAAATAAAATTTTGAACTCTAAAAAGTATTGTATAAAGCTTGCAAAGGCTACCTGATTAAATGTGCCTCTTTTTGTTGGCTTAGTTTATGATGTGTATAAAAGTTCTATCCTCGAACATTTATGTTCAATGTTTCTAACACTCAACTCAGCTCCAACTCAACAAGCCTTTGTTCTACACATAACACCAAATTGATTTTATGAAACCTTTATTTCACTTTTTAAGCCTAGGTCAATCCCTATAAAGTTTAGGTGAATGACTCATTCAGTTTTATGATAAGATAATTAGTGCAAGTTTGAGCATCGCCTTTGTTCTTCTCTATTGGAAGTTTGGAACTATTGTCTCTTCCTCCATTCATCTGACATTTTCTTGGAATTCATGATTTTGCTCAACAAGATTATTCGACCAAACTTACTTCTTCATTACCACAAATTATAGGAAAATCCAAGATGCATATCCCCAATAAGTGAAGCAAGCTCAAGTTTCAGCTCGAAACTTTAATGCTTAACAACAATTTTTTTTGGACTAATTCAGACATTTTCTCAATTAGCTGCTCATTAGCCGTTATTAGTAGAAATGGTTATGCACGGAATTTGAAACAGAATGAAGGCAAATTTGGAATTTCATTTGCAAATGATTTGGGCATTATGTAACTAAATTTTCTTTACAAGTTAGTGGTGGGTTGCTAGTATGATTTTAATAATATTTTTTAGATTTTAAGAGTCACGGAAAGGAATAAAATTTCGTTTGATTTCCATCGAAACATTTCTCTTTCCTAGGAAACCAAAACAAAACATTTGTAAAATATCGAAATTTCAATGTTTCTACCGAAATAAATTGAAACACATCGAAATGAGCAGAACCACAACGAAACAAATCATTGTTTTGACACTTGTTAGGAATAACTTTAATGTTTGTTTTTGTTTTTTGTTTTTTTTTGTTAAGAGAGATTTGAGAGCAACACAAAAATCATAAACTTATTGGAGAATTTAAACATTAAGAAAGAGAGAACGAGAAAATTAATTAAACATGCATGATTAATTACGTATTCCTTTTTATTACCACAAAGTCTTCCTTTTATAAAGATTGTCAATAATATTTTTTGTTTCCTCTGCCATTAGTACTATAACTTTTTATTTTCTTGTACTTGTTTTCTTTTAATCCCTACACGATTTTGTGTAGAAATGATATATTTGATGCTTTTTTGACTTAGTAGTAATTATTGCATCCCTATTCTATTTTTTTAAAAATAATAATCTAACTCTTTAAAATGGATAGATGCCTCTTAAAAGTGTTAAATTGCTTATTTTCTATCCTTAAAATTGCATAAAAATATGCTTTAATTATGTTTCCAAATGTGTCCAATTTTTTCTCTGTTTTCAACATGTTTCCAAAACGTTTCCATTTTAGAACTGACCGAAACAATCCACCAAAACAAAAATTTGACCCTTGGGAGAGGTCCCAATATTATGTTAAATGATTATCCATTTCATACCGAAGTACTGTAGAATTGTATAGTCTAATAGTAACCTATATGGTAACAAAAATCCCATAGGGTATATATCTTGTGTAAAAAATAAAGGATAACTAAAAGCAAATGCTTGTGGTTTTCTTTTGAAAACACCTGAGTGTTTCACTCAGCTTAATATTGATACTATGTCTGTTTTACTCAGCTTAATATTGATACTATATTCCTTCATCTTCCCTTTTAAACAGAAAGGCATGTGACCATGCTTGCTGACATGCCTGCTTGACACACAAAAACATTGAACACGTGATACATCTACTGAAAGATGTATTTCCACTTATTTTTTCTCCCTCTAATTTGTAGACTTTGTTGGAGAAGTTGAAAGCGCAATATTCAAACTTGGAAGGCCTGCCTCCTGATAGAATTGTGCCAACTGTGGGGCTAAACATTGGGCGTGTAGAAGTCTTAAATACAAAGCTAGTGTTCTGGGACCTGGGAGGTCAGGTATGCGAATTTGTCTCCAACTGATAATCTAAATGTTATTTCCTAGTAACATAGGAGGATACCTTCCTATTACTTTTTCCAATTTTGGTTTTCTATTTTTGTGACAGTTCCGATAGCCATTTTTTGATCTGCTTATTTTTGTCAGTTGTCTAATAACTTTTAAGTAAGTTTTAATGTTCATCCCAAACAATGGTCATGTTATGAGTCTTATGACTGGGAAATAATACCAATATGTCATAGCTTCAGTCGTGGTTTCATGACATGGAATCATTATTAAAGTGCCATAAAAAAACTATTAAAAAAAGAGAGAGAAAGATAACATGCATTATAAACAAATTATTGGTAACACATTTACCTTATTGGTAGGGGTTTCCTTTCGCAAACTCTGCTTAACTATTTATTTAATTGCTGCTCTATCCATGACAAGGCTCGCCATGGCAGGATCAGATCAATGAAATCAAATTTTAAGTTTTCTGTGCTTTAAGGATGATGCCAGGAACAATTCACTTGAGATTCAAAAAAACAAAAAAAAAGAAAGGGAATCTCTCATTTCATTCATGTGATTCTAACTGATCATGTTCTCTTGTTAAAGATGAGCTGAACTTAAGACTTAAGAGGGTTGTTTTGGGGGTTAATTGTATAGTGTTGCAAACATGTTCTAGAAATTCATTGCTCTAGATCTGCCATTTCAAGGATCGGGGACCCTTAGGTTAATGCATAATGTTTCTTAACATCATGGAACTCCCATTTCGTTTGGTGGTGGCCATGCATTGAAGTGTTATTTTACTTGCTGCAGGTATTAAATCTGAAATAATTTTCTTTTTTGCCTATTAAAACCATTCTTTGGCTTCATAACAGATCATTTAAGATGTGTCAACTGAGGTCTCTACATACTCTCAATTGTTTTTTTAAAGCCTATTTACCACAAATGAAATGCTAAAATTTTGCAAGCTAAAAAAAGACAAGATGAGAATTTAGCTAGACTTGAGCTGTCTAAATACCTGGGCCTTAGAAGGCTGCCTTTAGTGTCTGAAATATTGGAGCCGGTGAAGTTTGTGCATTGGGGGGGTGGGGGAGATAGACCAAACCCTAATTTTCTTGTTAATTATGAATGACAAAAAACTCAACCTATCAACAAACCACAAAAAACATCAATGAAGTGGACACAAGAATAACCTCAAGGAGCAAGCTTCCCAATGACAAACCACAATCTTAACAACCCGAAATAATCCACTATTAATCAAAGATTAAAAAGAGTTAGATGCTCGGATTACCGACCGTGAACAATATACCTAACTTTGACAATTGTCCACAAGGCCTCCGCGTGCTCTATCTCTGCGTCTGTGGTTCTGACCCCCCATCAGCCTCCTCCAATTAATATTTATTCTTGAGAAACTGCTCCTTGGTCTCCATCTCGGACAGCTTTGTTCTCAATGGTCAAGTAGTTGAAGGGATGGCCACGCAATGCAATAATCAGTGTCTGTGTGAGGGTTTTTAAACAGTAATCAATCCAGTTGATATGGGGACGACTAGGTTGATTGAATCCAGATCTTTTTTGCAAAATGTTTGATGCACAAAGGAATAACCAAAACCCTCTCTCAAGGGGTTGCTTAGAATTTTTGAAAAAGAGTAATACTCGACAGAATAAAAAGGGTATATATATGAGTATCAAAAATTGAACCCACAAAAATTAGGACACTGAGATCCACAGTAGCACTTGAGCGTGTATTGAGTGCACCCTTCTGGAGTGTTTTGGAAAACTTATTTTCTTGCCTTTTATCGATGGACATCAGGCGAGTGCTTATTGGGTGCTTATTTCTGTTTGCTTCAAATTGAGCCCCCAGGCGCTTGACAAGCGCTTGCCCTTTTCTTCAATTTAATACCTGCTTCTTATAAGTTCCGAAAAAAGTGTCCTAAAGTCCACTACTTGAATGCAATGAACACCCCGGAAGAATCGGCAAAGGCTTTCAGTGTCGACTTAGAATGCATCATCACAGCTGCTTCGATTTATATTCGGGCTACAGACTTAACTCTTCCTGAATCTAGGGTTTTCCATGTTGAAAATTTCCAATCTTTTTACAGTTCCCCTCCCCCCCCACCTCTCTTTTGTCATTGATACAAGATCTTTATTCTGCTAGCCTGGTCTTCGCTCAATCTGGGAAAAATATTATGAAGAAGCACATGCTGTAATATATGTAGTTGATGCTGCTTGCCCATCACGTTTTGAAGATTCGAAATCTGCGCTTGGTATGTAACCTTCAGCAGTTTTAAGTTTGCAGATGTATTTCTGTTATAGTACAATTGTTATCATAAGAATAGTTGTAATTTAGTTGTGTAATGCTGCTCGAATACATTCAATTTGGTTGTCAGAAAAGGTTCTTCGGCATGAGGATCTGCAAGGTGCCCCTCTTTTGATATTAGCAAACAAGCAGGTAAGCAAGTTGTTGCCTTATTACCACCCCCTTTACAGCCTTCATAGCTCAAATGTTCTCCAAACCTTGATATCCGGGGCTCTAGTCTTCTTGTTTTTCTAGACAAAAAAGATGTATGTTGGCTCTTTCACCCAGCAGGGTGTTGTAATCAGATCCAAAGAAATATTTTATACCTGGATTCCAAGGGCCCTAATATTGTGATTGCTAGAGAAAGAGCTTATGGGTTTTGTCTGAGAGGACATTATAAATTTAAACATTGAAGATTCTATATTTCTTTTGACAAATATATGGTATTCGTTGGATGTCTCTGAGTGCCATCTGCCTCCCCAGTTCAAACAGGCTTTCTCTTTGGTCTTTTCATATCATACATCGAACTTGTGTGGTTGTCAATGGATCTCTAAATCTTCATCTTGTTCCTGCCTTTCAACATCTCGCATAAATTTGTTGAACATCAATGTGCTGATTTTATGTTGCTCCTAATCAGCTGTTACTGCTGATAAGACTTATGGCTTTCGTTTTCATTCTCTAAAAAGCGAGAAAAAGAAGGATTGAAAAACACACTATTTCCTAAAGATTTATAGGAATCTTTATATTCATGGTTTTCATTCTTTTAAAACCAAACAGAGCTTAAAATTTCTCCGACCTCTTTCCATTTGAATGTTATTAGTTGGCTCTCAGATTGATCATTCTGATGGCAGGATCTTGCTGAAGCCGTACCAGCTGAAGAACTTGCTCGATATCTAGATCTCAAGAAACTGGATGAAAGGGCTTACACATTTGAAGCTGTTTCAGCTTACAATGGGTGAGAATATTGCTTATGAACTGCAATGCACTGCAAATAAGTTTATGGTTCATTTATTCAAAAAAGAAAACAACGATAATTACCCAAAAAAAAAGAAAACAATGATAATTACCCAAAAAAAAAGAAAACAACGATACATGGAAGAAATTTTGGATCACAGAACAATTTTGGGAGGACACGATGCTTACGTGGGATTCCATGCTTTCTTCTTTCCTTGGTCTTTTAGAGTCCATTTTTTTAAAACCCGATGATAATAGGACTAATAGGTCAAAAATTGGTTTGTGCTGCATGCGTTTAATGATCTACTCTACAGGTGTGGGCTTACAGAGCTAGGGCTCATAAATCTTTCTTTCATTAATCAATAGGGCCCTGGTCGGTCACTTTTATGGGCGATAAGTGGAAGTCATAAAAGAAAGATATCTAAAAACTTGAAAGCCCTGATTTAAAATTTCGTTGCAGGTTGGGAATTAAAGAAAGTGTGGACTGGCTTGTGGAGGTTATGGAGAGAAGTAAGAGGACAGAAATGCTGCGAATTCGCGCTGGCCCAGGATCTGCTTAGAAGATATGATATCATTAATATCATTTCGTCTCTCGTTATTGCAGTTTTTGTTAGTAAACCATGGTTCAACTTGGATCCTACATGATTGGAAATTGTTGTGAATTGGTTACAACTTAAGCCTCGTATTGCTTTCTTATTGGTTTTACTTGTATGGTTAGGGAGGAGTTACGTGAATTGTATTTGGAATTATAATTGGTTCCTAATTGATAAATCAAAATGTAATTTTTACTGAGTTGCAAATGCAATTGCCATAAAGAAGATAACTGCTTCCGTTTATGAGGATTTCATGACAAAACCGTGATCGGCTCATTCTTCCTTCCAGTGCTTCTCATTGGATTAATCTTCGTTCCTGGACATTTTCAAAGAAGAAGAGGAGAAGAAGATATTCAGAGAGAAAAAGAACAAAAATGTAAGAAAGGAATAGGAAAGAAGAAATGATGCACTTGTTCAGATGAAGGGAAACAAAGAGAGGCAAAGTGAAGAATGGAAGCTGGTTGCTAACTTCAGTAATATAAAAACAAAATTTACCTTTGAACCTCGAGATTATAATTCTTTTTAAACCCTGACTCAATTTACATTTGGGTCCAATTGAAAATCCCTCGAATCAAAGAACATAAAGCCCATCAGTATCAAGAACATAACTATGAAAGCCTAATGGCATGGATTGGTTTGAAAAAAAAAAATCATGCTCAACAAGATGGGGAACAACAGGCGTTGTAGCCAACATAGTTGTCCTAGTTGGACAGAACAAAACACTTTATTAAGGGAGATCTCAGAGTTAGAAACCGTGAAAGTTAGTTTAAGTTAAATTCTAATATCAAAAGAGCTTTGCCTAAGAGTAAGTCTCGATTATTAAAAAAAATACAAAATCATTAGGCACAGTGTGGAATAAACAGAGCAGGGATGAGTCAAATTGCAGCAAACGATATCTGCGGACGCAAGTTCCAAGTTTTCTGCAGATGAACAAGTCTCTCTACCCGCGGATTCTCTGCCTTTGGCGTTCCTAACTTCTTCTTTCACAATGAGGATGAAGACCGGCACCACCAGAATTCTGTAAGCTACCATTTCCAGTGTGTGGAGGGGCTGATGTTAACAGAGCAGCCCGTTGGCTGGGTAGAACAGAGTGATCGGGGTGGCAGAAGTTCAAGCCTTCATCACCTGTAGTTTCTGATGAATTGAGTTGCTGGTGAAGGTAATCTTGAATACCCAAATCACCAATCACAGGAATCGCACCAGTGAGAGTCTTCACTGCAAACTCAATGCATGGGTCTCCCCATGAATCTCCCAAAGGCAATTCGAGCGAAGACCCCGGATTCTCATCAGCCTTGATCTCATCTCCTATTGGAATTGCATCCGTGAGAGTTTTAATCGCAAATTCAATGCATGGATCCATCCCCAAATCCTTCAAAGTGAAGTTGAGAGGTGATCCTGTCTCCCCATCTGCCTTTTTACCAGTTTCAGCCTGAACCGCATGCTCTTCTGGAATAGGTAGATTTCCCTGAGGCAAAACAATGGGGCGCCCTCGCTTCTGATCGGCATTATCCTCTCTGTCCCTCTTATCAGCACTCTCTTCTGGAGCAGCTGAATCTCCCAAATTCCCGGCTGCACTGACTTGTGTCTCATATGACCGTCTAGCTGAAACTCGATGTGCTCGGCTATTGGTTTTTGGCTCTGGTATTGGGCCAACTTCGATCCCAGCAAGCCGTTTCGAAGCCCTACGAGGCAAGTCAAGCTGGCTTTTGTTCTTTTTGTTAAGCCCAGGTTGCTTTCTCTTATTTCCAGGATTTTCCACCACATTTTCTTGTACATTTTCTGAAACAGCCCCAATTACAGGAGCTAAGCCGGATACACCAGGAACAGGATCACTCTTCTCTCTTTGCTCCATCTCTGTCGGTTCTGGCAGGTTAAAACAGTTCGCTGAAGTTCCTGCCCCACCTGCAGCAGTATTTCAGATCAGAAGCAAAGTTCTAAATTCTAACATTGCCCAATGAGTAGAGATAACACACCACCAGCTTCCCATTTTAACATTATTTCTCTGTTCCAGACAAAGGACCAAGGATAAAGCCGTATCAAGTCAACTTAAGTTGTTCATGACGGCAGAACAGATTAACTGAAGAGTTCTCATATCTCATTCGTAAAACAAACTGAACTACCCGAAGAACACAGAAAATGATGGCAACATGAACAATGAAAACAAGAAAACAAGATGTTTATTCACAGTTTAATGTCAAGTTGAAATGTTGCAACTTTACACTGATTGGAATTATGTTCAGAAAGGTGTGGCAACTACCTGCATGGGATTCAAGGATTTTCTCATCCTTCTCTACTTCAGCCAAATCTGAGTTCTGATTGCCACTAATCTGTCCATTTGTTCCGCTATCTGCTAAATTTATTTGTTCGGCTACAGCAGGTGACTAACAGAAGAAAAAACCCCAAGAAAAAAATGAGTGCATGACTCTTGACGAATCAGTAAGTTCAAGCTCAACAATGGTTCAACATAAAAGTAATGGCTTTCACAGAAAGATAACCAATCATGAGAGCTATAATAGGACACCTAAACACTTGAAAATAGATGCAAGAATTTGAGCACATGTGTGGTGACAAACCTTTGACATCTTAAGAGCCTCAAATCTTAAGAATTTTATGAGTTGGGAAATGAAATAAAAATACACAATGGATCTGAAATTACTAACATTCCACGGAACCATCAAACACAATACTGCCAGGACAAACAAGGTCTCCATTTTAGAAGGCAGGTTAGAGATACCACAATTATTTTGTAAGTTGATAATATTCCATCAACATTATTGAACACAGACCAACTCAACAGGCTGCTATTGTTCAACAGTTAGGGTCTGGCTCCAAACTTCTAACTGATTTCCGCAAAATTGCACCAAACACCACAAATAAATGGTATAATCCAGGTAAAGGTAAAGGCAAAGGGCCATCACCAAACTATTTGTAGATGGCAGGTTATTGAACCTGCTGCAAGAAACTAAAAAGGCCAAGTTAATATGATGTTTCAAGGATAATAATACATATTATGGAATACACACAATTAGAAGTTTTAAACCGTTATCACCTCAACACACTACTAAATTTGTAAGATGTTCTGCCCTAGTAATACTAGTGTCAATTTCCTTCACTCCCGTTCTTAGGCATGCTGATCAATCATCTTGCCGGGTGGCTCCCAGTAATGAATTACCCAAAGAGAATACATTGTAAGCAACAAGCAAAAGAAAAAAAACTAAAAGAAATAAACTAATGAGCACACTAACAGAATTTATTAGCTTTGAACTCCGCATTGCAGCCACATTTGTCCTTGGCTTAGATGCAAGCCTTCCCACCTCTCCAGTTTTAAGATAGCAAAAAGTGTCCTGCATAAAGTGGAATACATATCCACTTACAGTATCAGTATAATACTACAGAATTTTAATAAATCAAACTCTCTATTGGTTTACCAGTGTAGTGCTACTAAAAAGAAAATCTGTTAAAGTCAACTGATTTGGAATGACACAGTTGTGACAAAAATTGAAACATGCAAGCTATGGGAGGACCCATGTTATTTGCAACTGAGAGAACAATTGAAGACGCTTTCAAAACAAGCACGTCGGCAATGAAGATACGGCTATAAAATATAAAAGGGCTAGCTACTAGATATCTTCTGATTATACAACACTTTTCTCCTATTTCCACTTAACCATCTAGTAGGAAACCTTTCTGCTACACTCCTGTCAACTACATACTATACTAATCAAACAATCAGAGGTTCATCTGGAATAAAAGAATACAGAGTTAAAAAAAAAAAGAAAAAAAAAGCAATACTGAGAACTGACAAAGCCAAAAATAAACTTAGAACACAGATTATGGTGCAAACATTTATTGCAGAGAGCTTGCGGCTATGTTTTCTTTTCCCCTTGAATTCAGAATGGCCGGTTTCTACGTTGTTGAGATAGCGAAACACCTCTGGCTTCGAAAAGAATTTGAGTCCATTTGAGGGATCTGTGTAGCACTACAATAAACAGAAATAGTCATACTCAGAAACAAAGAAACGGTGCTAAGAAACAAACTATCGCATATCTCCCGAATACTTGAGAACCCTGAAATATGCTGTTTAATAAGCTGATATAATTTTCAGTCACCTAACTTGTGCACGTCGCACCATGCTTGCCACTCTACTTCGGGAATCCAGGGTTAAGTACTAACTACATGTAAATCTTAAAGTAAATATCTTTACAATTACAAATAATTAACACAAACCTCATCTATAAATATGTATATACTTATATGCATACACTTTTGCGTATATTTAAACATTATGGAGGCAGTTCCACTCTCAAGGCATTTTTACCAATGACGTCTTCACACTCGTGCTCTATGAATCAGTTACTTCCAATATAAAGCTGTCCAATCCCTGTGTCAAAGTCGCAAATCAAACAAGAAAAAAATATATTTTCCTTGGGTGCACTGGCACCCCAAATACAATGCCATCCATTATACTAATAATGCTATCTGAGGAGCACAAATTTAACTGCTGGTGCAAGCATTTTCGGAATTTAGTAGCGAACCCAAGTTCTTCTAGAACATAATGAAATCCCAAAGAAAAATCAAAGTTTGAATTGGCGAGATCAATAACAATAATTCTAGTTAAATCAAGGTAATCATATTCTAAAGGTGTTTTCTGCACTGCATCCAATGAACCCATCTTCATGGTATGCAAAATGGCAAAATGGCTCCCTCTAGACGCCCAATTTTAGAATAGGGCAAAGAATCTTATCGTCATTTTGGTATCCACTACCCCAACATTTTTTTTTTAAACGGAGGAACTCCTCAAGCAGGGCCCTTGGACTCACCCCTAAGAGGTAAGCCTTGAGATACATGCAATCACTTGCAAATTACAGATATCAGATATGAGCGCTTTTAGGAGTTGAACACAAGACCACACAAAACCTGTGGATTTATGGTTGGTCGCCGTGACACTTTAAAACCCCCAACATTTGAGGTCACATAAAAACTGTACACGCACCCATTTTCACCAATTTTGCTTCATTTAATTTTCAATACTTTTCAGCCCACGATTTGTTTAGAAAAGAGCAATGTCATAAAAACCCAATTCATTTACGGTGAATCAGAGCTAGATCTCCTGAGTTGGAGCAAAAATACCTCCGAACTGGAAGATAGCAGTATAGCATTGACCTGACAATCAAAGCCTGGATGGCGACGACCGGATTAAACATTCAATATAAGGGGGAAAAGATCAATCTACGAGGATTCGAGAAGAAGGATCCCCTCAAATCTACCAAATAACGATCGAAATCATCTCCCCAATCATCTCTTAATTCAGTACACGAACAAAACACAAATTGAGCATTGGAGAGTGTTAGGTCATCACCACTCTAGGGGAACTGATCTACAGAATCTTTTGGAGCTAAAACCATAAGCAAAGTTTACCTTATCTTTCTTTCCATTCTTCCGAACACTGACTTCGACAGTCCAACCTTGAGGAAGCCAGTCCGCCGACGAGTTTTCCTCCGCCATTTCGCCGGATCCGAGTTCCTCCGGCGTCGACCTTCCAAACTTCTTCTCTCTGATTCAACTATTCCTCTCTAATCTGTTCTACGAGGGGAGTAGCGGACAAGAGAGCTCCATAACCATGTGTTGCCAAACTTTTTGTGCCTTGCAATTGGAGGAAGCCGACAGGGTTGACGGCCAAGCATTTAAGTCATTGGGAGCACTTAAAAAGTTTTTTCACATTGGCAGTAAAGTTTTTTTAATGCACGCTTAAATACTTACCACATTTAAACTTATGAGTTGAATTTGT
>JAOTRH010000025.1:16960798-16979504 GCA_034768845.1 Heliamphora exappendiculata | reverse complement strand
CCCCCCTCCCCGTCTGCCCACAGAGAGAGAGAGAGAGAGAGAGAGAGAGAGATGGTGACGTCAACGGTGGTGAACACATATCCACTATCGAGCTACACTTTCGGAACGAAGGAGCCGAAGATGGAGAAAGATACTTCCGTCGCTGATCGTCTTGCTCGTATGAAAATCAAGTAAGGGATTTATCCATTTGAAGGCAAAGATGAAGAAAAAGCTCGCATGAACTCCGATCCCCAGATAAAAACTCCTTTGAACTCAAATGCAATCGTTCTTTTACATTAACACCAAAACCCTAGGTTTATAAACCCCTGATAATCCTTTTTGAGCTCAAAAAATGGCAAAATCTTTAGTTTAGTAGAAAAACCCTAGATCATACCGCGTCAAATGTTTTGTACTCTCTACTTGAAAATCTCTCCAATTTTCTTTCCTTATTTTATTTTTAAATATAAGGAAATCTTAATTCTTTAGATAGTTATAAAAAAAATCCTGACTTGTTGCTGCTTCATTTTGCTCTTGTGTTACAGCTATATGAAAGAAGGCATGAGGACTAGCGTTGAAGCAATTTTACTGGTATCCTTTCTCACTCACACATCCATATTCTGATCTTCTGATAGGATATGTGGGTGATAAGCATTGCACTATTGTTTCCTCATGCTATATGAAAGAAGGCATGAGGACTAGCGTTGAAGCAATTTTACTGGTATCCTTTCTCACTCACACATCCATATTCTGATCTTCTGATAGGATATGTGGGTGATAAGCATTGCACTATTGTTTCCTCAATAATTTCTTAATAGAACGCTTGATAGGATAATCGTGGTTTATTGTTGCCTCAATAATTTCTCTACAAGATCAATGCTGGTTTTTATTTTTGTGTCTGTTGATTTCGGGTTTATTTCTTATAAAAAAGATAAATTCTTTCGATTTACATATAATTTGTAAGTCTGATGTGAAACTTTTTGGAATTGGACTTAAAATATAATGTCGTAGGTTTGTAAAAATTGATATTTCTGCTCTGAATTTGTTTTTGTGCTGATCAATAATGAGAAAACTATTTAAGTCTTTGCTATGCTCCGAGAGGGTTTCTCGTTGGTAGCATGAACCTGCATATCTACAGATAGGAGGTACACGAGGATTTCTTCCCCGATTTTTTTCCGTACAAGTTTGGCTTCACTGTTGTAGCATCAGTGGCTGACGGGATTCTTTCCAAGAGTCTAGTCATGATTGAAATAACTGCATTCTTAGGCATTTCCTTTTTCTCTCATCTTTGGAAATTCAAAGACAAGGTTAATTGCATAAGTAAAATTGGGATTGTTATGTGAAGATTTACATTCTTTTCCTTCTTTATTAAATTGATTCATATAATCACACCTATGGTTTGGCATATATTCCAGTTAATTGCATAAGTAAAATTGGGATTGTTATGTGAAGATTTACATTCTTTTCCTTCTTTATTTAACTGATTCATATAATCACACCTATGGTTTGGCATATATTCCAGCTTTTTTTTTCTGTATGGAAAAGATTTAAACTCTTTATCTTGATGGAAGAATATATTTAACTAACTCATCAGATGGAGAAAGAAATAAAACAAATAGTGAGTTGACTCGATATACATCTAAACTCAGCTCCTCTTCAATGTCTATGTTCGTCCCACAGTCGATCTACTCCTGCTTGTGTATCTCATAGAGTGAAGCTAGTACCTTGGTTGCAATAAGAGAATTACACCATTTATTTAGACAGTCTCACCTTGTCCATCTCAACATTAGTATTGAAGTTTAAATAAACTTATCAAAAGAAGGCATTGAAGAATAAATAGATAATTTGCCATACAACGTGGGATCGGTCTTATTGTGTCCAAGACACAATCCCAAAGCAGCTGGCAAATGCTGTATAAAGAAGGCTTCTCTACTATTATCCCATTCATCTGTATACTAGATGAAGATATTCCAAAACATTCCCCTTTCGTTTCTCATACGCATTTATGCATACCAGATTGCTTTTTCCTTTATTTTTCTTTTCAGTCAAGAAAGCTATTTCTACTCTTTCAGTTCATTTGCCCAATATGCAGGAATATTGGGGCATAACCTTTGTTGTGCCTTTTGTATCAGCTCTTTTCCCATTTCTCTGTGTTTGCTTTCGTCATATGCACATGTTGTTGCATCATTTTGCTACTTTCTATTGGATTGCTTTATCTATTATTTTATTGGTTTATATAAACTATTCGAATTGTTGTTGAGTAACTAGGCTAATGTTCCCATTGATTTGCTGTAAGTTAGCAATTTTTAGGTGGACAAAAGGGCATAAGATTGGAGAACAATCTTGTTCGTATTCTTTTGCACCTTCATTCTTGAGGTTGCATGGACTTCAGAGGAATTCTGCAAACACTTCATGGGAAAAATATTATGCATAGACTTCAGAGCAATATTCCTAATATTCTTCAGTTTCCATCCATCTTCATGGCTTATTTTGTTTTTTCCCCATAATAATAAGTTTTACAACCTAAAATCATTTTATCATTTCTATTACTCTATTTTTAGGGTTTGGGAATGAAATCAGGGAGCTTTAGTTGTTCTCATAATCATTTTCTATAGAAAGAAAATAGAGTAACATAATTTGAAAAGATTCCTAACAGATTTCTAACAAATCAATTGCTATCTGCATATCAATCTTAAATCAATCCTTCTTTGTTTGTTTGTGTGTGTGTGTGTGTGTGTTTTTTGGTAACTTTTTAATGACATTTCTTGTGTTCTATCCAGTGCTGCCGATTTCTATGATTAGTATACAACAAAAGACAACGCAAATTATGACATTCTGGTTTATGTTTTTGGAAATTAATTGAGTATATAGTTAATATAGAGGGAACTCTTTCTTTTGTTACGGTGCTCTGCCTTTGAATATTGTTATTTTTTCTTTATCAGTAACTGGTGAGATTATTTGTTCATTAAACTGAAATTGATGCATCTAGACTAGATGTCAGTCCAGAAACTGAGGCAAGCTTGCAACGTTATCTGCAATTCTGCCTGATAACAACTCCTTTTCCCCTGGTGATCTGTTACGACAATAGGATGAGTATATTAGGCAAGTTGAACCACCCAACCCTGAACAAAACAAAGTTGCTGACTCTGTGTAGTGATCTTTGGAGTGCACTTTAACATGCTTTGCTACCTCAGCTTCACGATATGGAGGGGTTAGGCCTTTTAGCCAACCTCTCCATATGCATCCCCCATGGTGTCTCTTTCTGTTATCTAAAGTAGACTAAAGTGGCACATTAATTTACCTCTTGTTTATAAAAACATGTTGAACTTTACATTTGGGTATATCTAAGTAAATGTGTGGCAGATTATATGTTCAATTTGGGAACTATCCTAAAAAGGGCAAGTCAATGCACGAGTCTTCCACAGTGAGGGCTTATTCCTCTAGATGAGTAAATTAGGCAAGTTGAACCACCCAAACCTGAACAAAACAAAGTTGCTGACTCTGTGTTGTGATCTTTGGAGTGCACTTTAACATGCTTTGTTACCCCAGCTTCACGAAATGGAGGGGTTAGGCCTTTTAGCCTACCTCTCCATATGCATCCCCCATGGTGTCTCTTTCTGTTATCTAAAGTAGACTAAAGTGGCACATTACTTTGCCTCTTGTTTATAAAAACATGATGAACTTTACATTGGGTATATCTAAGTAAATGTGTGGCGGATTACATGTTCATTTTGGGAACTATCCTAAAAAGGGCAAGTCAATGCATGAGTCTTCCACGCTGAGGGGTCATTCCTCTGTGTGCGTTTTTTTTTTGGCTTGTGTGAATATAAAGAGGTCATGAATTGGAGTGATGGAAAGTGCTGTATTTGCTCCTAATGATGTGTCATGGTTCAAGCCAAGCGAATTAACCTCTCCCGGACTCTATTGCAAGTGCCAACCTTATTCACTTGGTATGAGTTTTGGACATGAAATGAAGTCTTGAAGTATAGGCGACTAGTGCTCTCTAACTACTACATGCATATTTATACCCCTCCTTCCTCTATCCGTCTCTGTCCTTTTATTTTATTTTTATTTGTATTTACTTGATGCATAAATGGTGCATAACTCACAAGCTTGGCTGACAACTTTGCATGTACTCTGTGTTTTTGCGTGTACACTTCTAATCTGCATACCTGTAACTTCTGTTTAGTGTCTGATCGATATTCGATATGGAAGCAACTTAATGTATGTAGTGTTTTCATTTAATCAAATCATAAGATGATTAAATGGATTTATACGTGTTTATGAATCACCCAGTGCTGACTGGATAGCAGTCTACTTGCTTTCTATGTTATTACGTGACATATGTTGAGCATTTTGTTATGAGCCGAATGCTGAATTGGTTACTCGGTGGTGTAGGTGCAGGAACATAATCATCCTCATATTCTTCTTTTGCAAATTGGAAACACATTTTGCAAACTTCCTGGTGGCCGTCTGAAGCCTGGGGAGAATGGTGCGATGCTATCCTTCTTCCTCTTCATCATTCTTGCTGAAACATATTCCACTGTTCTGACCGTGCAATAAGCTTATGAAATAAATTGTTTTAAGTGTTCAATTTAGTACCTTTGTTTTTTCTAATTGTTGTTATTATTATTATTATTATTAATGATGCAGAGATTGAAGGTTTGAAAAGAAAACTAAACAGCAAACTTGGTGCAAATTCACCTGCTCTTCAGCCAGATTGGCAGGTATAATTAGCTAGAATTTTTTGTGTGTATGCTGGTTCAAAGGGAATGGGCAATGTATAAACAGGACAAGGCACACAAGAAAAAATTAATATAAAAAAATGCAAAAAATGATATATTTCCTGGGATAAATTTTGAACTTATTAGGGATTCTATTGGGGAGATGTCACTGCATGTTTATCACTGGATGCCATCTTTTTTTCTTCTTTGAATCCATTTTGCAAGAATACTAGTTGTTCCACATATATCCTAGTTTTAATGGATCCTTATTTTTGTAATTTGGGCATGTTGCAGATAGGTGAGTGTGTAGCCATCTGGTGGAGACCAAATTTTGAAACAATAATGTACCCATACTGCCCTCCCCACATAACAAAACCCAAGGTAAACTTGTGAAATACTGTAGAAGGTCACTGTCATTTTATTTTATTTTTATTTTGTTTATTGTATATAAATTTTTTTTTCATTTGAAGAATTGCATCCTCTTCTTCCTTGTTTGCCTAATATTTTCAAGTTACATTCATCCCCTTTTCCTTGGTAATGCAGGAATGTAAGAAGCTTTTCCTTGTGCACCTTTCTGAAAGAGAGTACTTTGCCGTGCCAAAAAATTTGAAACTTCTTGCTGTTCCATTGTTTGAACTCTATGATAATGTTCAGGTATAGTGGGAAGCTGCACTTTCCTCTTTTTTGAAAGCAATATTAAAGATATATTATTATGCAGTTCAAATTGAGTATTGAGATTTCAGTTTTTCCTCAATCTGCTTGTCGGATGCATTTTTTTTCCAATTGCATAGGATCATTAGGGAAAGTAGTGTTTCCTGTCAACCATTGTTGCCATTGATTCTTCCAACATCGTCACATGATTTGTTTTACTTCGAATGTCTACAGCATGCATGTGGACTGTCCAGTGTCCCCGCAAAAAAAAAAAGAAAAGAAAAGAAAGCGTCAGTTTTGGTGGTTGATATGATTTTCAGCTATTCATAAAATAGTTCATAAAACTCTCCTTTTCTGGTGACAGAGATATGGGCCTGTTATATCCACCATTCCTCAGCAGTTGTCGCGGTTTCAGTTCAACATGATCCAAGCATAAAATTCATGGATGCCAGGGGATTTTTACCGGAACTGGACCTCGAAGGAGAATTCAAATTGGTTAGTTTTGAGTCCTAAATTTTGTAGATGATAGGAGAGGACCCAGATCTACATTATGAGACGCTCTAATCCTGAGCATTGTTGTTTCGTATTTGGGATGTGATTTTATGCAGATTAGGTACTATTGTTATCGTTGTAGACTTGGTTGCTCTAAATTATGATAATTTTATGTATCAAATGCTTTTCATTCTTTGTTTCTTTTCTTTTTTTTTTCCCCTCCTCTATCTATACTTGAGACTATGTGATACATGCGAGGCTCGTGCAATGCTCATCCTATGGGGGCAGGGAGGTATGTCTGGTTGTCTGGGGCATAGGTGACAACCGAGAGCTGTAGAAATAGGTTACAAAGAAAGAAAAAAAAAGACAAAGAAAAAGTGTAGATTTTTGGAGAAGAAAACTGTAGTGGCCACTAAATGTGAGCCGCAGAATCATTTTTGAATTAACACTAAATGAGGTGGCCTCTTTTGAATATTGCATAGATAGTTACTGTAGGAGATTTGGGATTGTCATAATGCTATATGATGGAAGCAAGTTTTTTGTTTGTTTGTTTGTTTGTTTTTGTTTTTGTTTTTTGTTCTTTGTTTAATTGATGGGCAGGGGGATAGAAGGAAAATCTATAGCTCACAGCAGAAGTTGTCAAACCCGAACATCATGCATGGTAAGGGAGCATCTCATTCACCACACGGCTTCCTTGGCTTTCTTGCAAAAATAAGTTTAGTATATTACTTTTTGGAAGCTTGTCAGTTTGATAACCAAGTCCTCAAGGACTGCTAGGAGAATCAGTCTAGTTCAAAATTTGTTGGCACATTTTTGGAGAGGGGCTGGTGTTCTTTGTGTGAATCAACCTCTTCAAGCAAATCTGCAATGGGAAAAGGGGAGAGGTCTTAGACTTGTGTGGCTAGGATTTAATTAAAAATTGATGTGCTCTCTGACATTGGCTTTCTGTGAGAATTGTGCAGGTTGGAATTTTGTATAAAGCTTGGCCTAATTGAATGGTTTTTTGGGGATACAGGATAAAGAGGAAAAAACAAATGGAAGGAATACTTTGGTAGAACAATTCTCGATGGCTTTGCCTTGGCTTTAATTGGGTTTCTTGTTAGTAGACGGTGAAATTGATATTTTAAAAATTGGTCGAGGTGCACATAATTTGACCGGATCATCTAGAGATATCAAATATATATGAGTAATGTTACAGGTCTCGAAATATTTTACCAAAAAGTTGACCAAAATTGCTTGCCTTACTAGCGAGCTGTAGAAATTGACCAAGCTGTAGCATTACTTTCAAATGCGTTTTTCTCTTGCATTATAGAGAGCTGTAAAAATTGACCGAGTTGTAGTATTACGCTTTTCTCTTGCAATGGGCAATGGCCACAAACGCCAACTGCTCCTCCAAACTGCTTGACTCGTCGGCAAACACGAGCGGAGGGAACGCTTCTACGAATTTGATCTCCAAAGGGTTTTGCACGCAGTAAATATGGAAATGTTGCTCCAAAATCAGAGTTTAGCTATGATCGGTCTCCATATTAATGTTTTGATGCATTTGAATCATTTTTTTTAGTATCTAACCTTCTTTTACTAGCATCCCAAGCTAATCAGTGCTAAGCGTCATTGTAAAAAGAATCGTTTCTTTATTCAGAAACACATTCAATTCAGATAAAGGTACAAATTTTTAAAGCTGATTGTAAGAAATATATGCAGCAAAATATCTAAATGCTGTCATTACCTTACAAACAAACTGTGAAATTTTTTTTACACATACCAGTGAGAATGTTCTTACAGTTTGTTAACACCGAGAATATTCGAACAAAAATTTCTCTTCATTTGCTTTGGTTTTCGACTCTAAATCAAATAAAAGAGTTGCATTTTGAAGCACAAATCTCTAGAGCTAATTGCAAGAAATATGCGCAACAAAATATTCAAATGCTGCAATTGCCTTGCAAATAAACTGTGATAATATTCTCACGCACACTAGTGAGAATGTTTTAACAATTTGTTAACACTGAAAATATTTTCATAGTTTTAAACATTGAGAATGTTCTAGTATTTTTTACTTTGGATGTAGTTAATTTATTAATTTATTTTTTAAATATATTTTTATAATTGAAATTATTTATTATGTAATATTTATTAAGTAGATTATTTTTATAATAAATTAAATTAATTAGACATTAATAGATTTGTGAGTAGATCATATTTGTTGAAATATAAATAAATGGTAATATAATTTTATAAAAAATAATGATAAACAAAAACAATCAAATCATGTAGTTAAAAATATTCAATTAACTTATTTTTTTTTGTTAGTAATAAAATTAATAAATTTTACAAAATAAACGGTATTATTATAAAAATATATTAAAAAACACAATATATAAAATATTTTTAGCCATAATCAAAACATAAGAATATTTAAATTAAATTTTGGTCAAAATTTTTGGTGCACTTTTTTGGGAGGAATAATTTTTCCATATATATATATATATATATTTCAATGAAAATTTAAGACAATTCCTCAACCATTGATATACAACCATTGATCCATATATATTCTATAGATGAATGGTTGAGGAATTGCCTTAAATTTTCATTGAACTGAAATATCTTGAAATTCAGAATCAATTCATATGAAAATTCAGTTCTAAGTGTTTTCCATCAGTAATTTCTTTTCCATCTCTTGGAATTCTTGCTGACAAGATGTCCAGCAATAGAAACATCAACATCTTTGGTTGTTGACCGCTAACTTAATTCAAAGGTTAATCCTGTTTAATAACGTTTGTAATTTTTTATTTTTAATATATATAAACTTATTTTTGTAAAAAACAAAAAAAAAATTTAAATACTTTAAAAAAAAAAATTATATCTTGAAAGAAATTAGGAGCTGTTGGAGGGTGTTTTTGGCAGGAAAAACCCCAAATAATATGATGGGTGGTGGGGCTGTCTATGGGGCTGCTGTCTATGGTGGTTGAAAATAGTGATTGGCAACGATAATCCATGGTGGTGTGGGAACAATGGTTGATATTGGAGGTGGTGGCTAAGTGGGTTGCTAGGTGGTGGCAAGAGGCGTGGCTTGTGGGTGGGGAAACTTTTTTGCCAGAGTAAATGAGAAGTTTTCGGAACAAGCAAAAAAAAAAATATTTTTTTAAAAAAAATTTAGTAAATTCTTAAAAACTGTTTATATTATTTTAAAATAAAATAATTATCGAACATATATTTATTTATTAAAATTTAAAAAAAAAAAAAAAAAATAAGACATTGCCAAACAAGATTTAAAAATCTCTAGAGAAGACCGTCGTCAATAATTGAACATAAAATGCATGCTGATATGAATAGCCTCGTGAACTGAAGGCCAAAAAAAGGTGGCAACGGTGATGGTGTGCAGTGGCCGCCCAATGGTTTTTCGGGTCTTAGGTAAGATATTAAATGGATATCTCTTATATTAATTTTTTAAAATTTTAATTTTAATTTTTTTTTGCCTTTTAAGATGCAAAATTATTAATTATATTTTTATAGTCAAATTCTTTAACATATTTTTTTAATTGATAACATACTAATTCACTTAGTTTTTTTTTATTTTTGTGACCTAATCGGCCTAAGATAAGATTTTATTAATTTTTATTTATAAAAACTTTTTCATGTAGAAACTACTATTGTAGGAATTGTTAATAATATTTTATAATCAATGCATAAATTTTAAAAAGAATCTAGTCTATTAATATAATTTAGTCTTAAAATAAGATTTTTTTGTTATATATGTATAATTACAAATGAAGACTGTGTATTTTAAAATAGACACAAAACTAAAAAGGGAATTTCAGGTAAATGTCTAAAAAAATAAATTTTAACGCGTAAAGTTCATCAATAAAAATTTTAAAGCGCAAAATCTAATTGCGTAATTTCTCGCAAAAATACCTTATAAACAGATAAATTTATCTATTTACATATGGACACAGATAATGTAAATAGACAAATTTATCTGGTTACATATCAACATAGATAATGCAAACAGATAAATTTATTTGTATTCTTTATACATATTTTGAAAAGGTATAAATAAATTTATTTGTGTTCTTTATACGTGCTTTCAAGAAAACAGATAAATTTATCTATATTTTTTACACGTACTTTCAATAAAGGACAGATAAATTTATTTATATTTTTTATACATATTTTAAAAATGCACAGATAAATTTATCTGTTCTATGGTATTTTTATTCCAAAAGAATCTTGTGCGTTAAAATTTTTACGAGGATAGAACTTACTCGTTAAAATTTTTTATACTAGATAAAAAATAGTAAACGGCCTATAAATTAGATTGTTCACAAATTTTTCAAACTAAAAATTTTAAATTCAAAAATGAATAAATTTATATAAATAAAATTAAAAAATTTAAAAATATAGAACAATATCACCTGATTATCCGCAAAAAAAGACAATAAGTTCTAGAAAAAAAGTAAAATATGCAGCAATGGGCAAATTATTTGAATGAGAAATAAGTGCTTAGTCTGCAGTAGATAATCAACAAATCGTAATAGTAAAATCGTGTTGAATAATTAAATACATTGGAATAGTGAATATCAACTAAATTAGAGAGGGTAAATGTAATATATATTATGCTTCAGAGTTGAGACAACAATTGATTGTTTTATAAAAGACCAAAAAGCTATAAGAAGTAATTTTTTAAAGTGAGACGTTATTCAGAATTAATTTTTTAAACTCTTCCCATTTCCATTTAAATTTTTTTTAATTTTTTCTCAATTTTCACATATTCTCTTGTCTCGGGACACGAAGAAGGACAATAACGAATGACAGTGGTGTTAGAATTGTATTAGTCTTGTGAGTTGTATTGTAATAAACATCCAACTGACTAAATATTGTTATTATTATTTATTTAAAAAATTTTAATTTATATTTTTGTATTTTGATTAAACGAGGTCTAACTTAATTTATTTGTTGGCCTAATAAATAACCTATACATATATAATTTATATTCTTGTTAATATAATTTATTTTAAAATTAATCATATATAATAGTATATATTATAAAGTATTTTATAAATTTAGAAATCTTATTATTTTAAAGACCTTAGACGACGGTTTAATTCACTGGCCACCCCTGATGGCATGATAGAGATTTAAGGATAAAGGTTGGATTTTTGACCAATGCAACTCAAGTGAGAGTCAGTTTGTGTTTGGACTATATTTTTTAAAAATATTTTTAAAAATTTTTGAATTTTTTAAAATAAATAAATAAATAAATGTGAAAAAAATTAATTAATTATGGTGAGAGATCAAACAAATTAGTTTGTAATTAAAAGGTTTTTAAACGAAAAGTCTTCAAAAAAGAATTAGGCCAAACAAAAGCTAAAATTAATAGACTGATTAATAGCTTTTGCTTAATTAAGCTCAAAAGTAAATGAATGCTGAGAACGAAGCTTGCTTGATTTTATAAGCCTGCGTTTAGATTAATTTTTTTTTTTAGTAATTTTTAAGTTTTTTAATTTTTTTATTAAAAAGTAAATATCAAATTATATTAAAAAAAGTGAGAAAAAATAAAAAAAACCAAGCTAAACCAAACAAGTTGATATTTTTCTGGCTTAAAAGCCAAAAAACTTAATTTTTAAATCAGGCCAAACACAGACTAAGTCACTCTCAAGAAAAGATTTGATCGGTGGTGACTCTGATTAACTTTGACTATTCAAAATTTTTACCTTCCTTTTATATTTGTGTTTGGTCTGTTATTCTTATATGTGCGCGTAAAATCACTCTTAATTTACGTATATTATGTTTTTCACGTTAGTGCTATATGTATTTGAATACACTGAAATAATGGTCTGTTTAGATAAATAATTTATTAGCTTTTTTGATTTATAAGTAGCTAAATAAGCAATTTCGTTTGATTTGTCAAATAAATAAGATTTACACTAATAAACAAATAAGTCAATAAATCAAAAAAGTAAAAAATAAATCCAAATAAGCAAATAAGCAAGTATTCTTTCAAACGAAACAAATAAGCAAATAAGCCAATTGAGCCAAATAAAATTATTTATTCATATTTTTACTTATTTGTCGATGAGTAAATAAGTAAGTTATCCAAACTGAATTGCACATAATGTGGGCTGTTTCCGTTATCCAAGGTGGTGTTTTGGATTTTGATAATGGTGTATTGAATTGCATAAAAAAGGATATGGACTTTTACATTTATTTTTATGTAGTGTTTGGAGTACTTTTATTATATTGGCATTGTGCTAATATGGTCTATGTTAAAAGTGCGAAGAAAATTTATTAATGTGAAAGATGAATTGATTAGTTTTGAGATTGATCGATCGGTCTACAAAAGTACTATGAGCTGCTCCAAAATAATTGATGGACGAATTGATCAGTCTGCAGCAATACTGCAAACAGTTAAAAATAGATCGATGGATAAATCAATTAGGATTGATGATTGATTGATTGGTCTGGTGGCCGGTCGGTCGATCTGTTTCGAAATTATTTTGAGTTGCTAGGGTTGCGACTGTTCATAATTTTGATCTAATTTTCACAATTTGTTTTATCCCAAAACATCATTTTTATATTTTTTCAAAAATTATAGTAAAAAGTGTGAGCGCGTATATGTCGAAAAATTTGTCTGAACCACAGAAATTTGTGTGTCTTGTTGTTGTGGTTTCTTTTTTGTTCGTTTTCTAATTTTTTGTGGCTTGTAAATGCTCTGTGTAGCTTGTAAGAGGGATTATTTATCTTGATTAATTCCCAATAGTTTATGCGATTGTCGACATGATAGTAACGTGAAATACGGCCACATTAGGTCACCTTATGTAATGAATATTGTATAAATTTATACAAAATAAAAAATATTATAAATATGATATATTCCCACAACAAACGCTTTATTAGACTAGATTTATTTATTTTTTTATATAGAAGGGGATTTCTTTTGTTTATTTAACAAATGATGTTCAATTTGCATACAAAACAGTGTAAATGCACAACCGAAACAGGCTGGATCTCAACCTATTTATGGCATTTTTATAGGTTAATTTGCAGCTAATACGCGTTGAATTTTCTGGCAACACCTTCTTTAAATACCTACTCTAATTAAGTACTCTTCATAAAAGTCACAACCCCATACTGCATATTGAAGTCAAAAACTAGGTTTGTCCTATGACTAAACCGACACAAACGAAAAGAAAACGTAAACAACCGTATAACAATAATACAAAATTTACGTAATTCGATTAGAAACTTACGTCTATAGATATAGATAGACAATGAATGTACTGTAAAAAAAAAAAGAGAATAAACAATATACGTAACTTTCACATGAATTAAACTTAGATTTCAAAAACTATTTTATACGACATATATCGATCGAGTCACTCAGGTAATGAATGGATTATAAAAAGAATTAAATTAAATATAAAACACAAACCCACCACAGTTTATAACAAGTAAATTCTCAATATCTCTAACCTCTTCCACTATATTTTACAAATACTATAAAAGAATTATAATATTTCAAAGACACATTTGTTTCCTTTGTCCTCTAATCATTGTAAGTACGTAGTTATCAAGCATTTTGTGATGCATGTTATTTTTTGAAATTTTATGATTCAAGCTCTGTTTATTTTGATATAAAATATTTTTGTAATTTTTATTTTTAACTTTTTAAACTTTAATGCAACTTAAAATAAAAATTAACAAAAAAACAATTCTCATGGTTGAAAATGATCTCCTTAATTATTTCAAAGATGTAAAATATTTTTTGATAACATAAAGAAATAGAACACTATCACGTCACAATATCCACTCCATTGCATTTACCATCAACTCATTGTTACCTCCAACCATGCTACCACTTTGCTATACTACAGCCATCGTCACAATTGTTATTATTTTGGGTGTTTAGTATTATTAAAATTAATAGTTTATAAATTATAATTTATAACAAAAGTTGTGAATATTTGATAAATATGTTAACTTATAATTGAAATAAAAAAAAGTAATCATAGTTTGTTGACAGAAATTGAGAGTATTTTGTAAAAATTATAACATATTATTAAAATTAATAGTAAAAAATTAATATTTAATCTAAAAAACTCGGCCAAACACCGCCATTAAAACCATCAATATTGTTATCGCCCCTCCACCACCATGGTCATTGCCACCACACTACCACCATTGTTATTATTGATGTCATCAATTGCTCTATTACCATTATTGCCTCCTTTGAGAACTAAGCTATTAAGGGATATGAGTGCACCCTCTAAATTATTTTTTTGTCGTTTTTAAATTTTTTACTCATTTTTCTTTCTCTTATAAAATAAAAAATTTAATTTTTTACATCATATACAGATCGTTCTCAGCATTGCCCAGGATCCCAAAAGAGTTGACAAAAAAAGATTGGTTTGTTTTACCAAAATTTATCCAAAACTTTTCTAATATTGAGAAATGAGTAATTTTTGATCAACTTGACAATTTATCACGAATGTACACTATAGTCTCGAATTTTTTAATTTTAAAGGAATTGAGGAGCTTACTTAGATGAGGTCAAAACTAAAAAAAAAGAAGATAAAAAAAATACTCCTTGATTTATAGACCTTTATTGTAGGAATTAATTTTTTCAGTTGCGACAATCACAATAGAGTGAGCATTTTCTGCTACAAAGATTATAAAAGAGGGACTTAATAACAAAATGGGTGATAAATTAAATGAATGCATGATAATTTTCTTGTGTATATTGAGAGAAACATAATTAATAATATTTCAAATGATGAAACAATCCTGTATTACTTTTAAAATATGAAAAAGTCGTGGTGTTCGATTGCAAGTTCAAATTTTATGAACTTTTTAATTAACACTTAAAATTTAGTTATTTTTTATGATGATCAAATATATATATAAAAAACATATACATAATTTTAAAATACTATACCACTAGTGTAACCTTGATTAGTTGTAACCTTAAAATACTAATCATTTTATGTGAAAAATGTTTAAACAAGCTTAAAAGTTAAAAAAACTAACAGCATATTAATTAGACATGCATTTTAACAAAAAATCAAATATATATTTCCAAACTAAACAATATATATATTTTTTTTTATCGACAAACACTTCCACAACTTTAGTAAGGTTTGAATTCTCAATCTCATATTTGGAAGAATAACACTTATATCATTGAGTCTAAGGTCACTTGGTAAAAATCTAAAAAGCTAAAAAAACACATTATTCCAAATAATTTAATTATTTTATTATGTTTTACTTTAAAATAAAAATAAAAAAGGTTATATTTTTAAATTTAGACATCCCAAAAGAGGTTGTCATTATCTGGAATGTAGTCTGTTCACTCGAGAATAGATCAATAGAATATTGATAACGAATTGGTGGTGACTTCAATATCTAATAATGAGGCAATTAAATATTGCGGAATTAAGGTCAATAAGAAACAGATTTTCTAAATATTCTGAGCACCCAAACTGAAGTCAGATTATTCCTTCAATATTCCTTTTATGTTTATTTATATATTTATTATCTACCCGGGGCATCATCCACGGGATCACATCATATTTGTCAAAAAAAAAACAAAAAATTGATAAGTATGATTTTTATATAAAATAATTAAACAAATATGATCCGATCGATCATCACGTAGCTACCGAAATTCGATTCATCTCATTAGTTTTACGCATGAATAATCAACTCAACAAGGATTACAAGAAAATGTTTTGAATTACAAAAATCTATCTTGAGAGCAAGGACTATCAGAAAGCGACATTTTAAAATCAAATTAGCAAACGAAACTTTATATATATTTCAATTTAGATCGATCAAATGTGAAACATAAATGTACTTTATTTAAAATAAGAGTAGCATATGCTATTTAACTGGGACTAGATTAATTTATTTAATCTTTGTTAAAGAACGAAATTTTGTGTTGACATCTTGATATTAATTAAAAACTTCTTAATCGTTTTGCTTAGGATGGTGGGTACGCAGAAGATCTTCTTGATTTTATTTTTATGATCCCACCATATTTTAACACACAATTAACACGATTTGTCAAAGGAAATATAATTAATAAAGGGCCAGTTTCAATACTTTATAGCAAGAATTAATTAAATTATGAAATAACTAATCAGCAAGGCTAATTGCAAAAATGATTGATCAATGATTTGCTGATGTCCATTTCATCGACTCATTGATTTAGAGATAACGTTCATTTCTATTGGTACGTACAACCATACCAATAACACCAATTAATTGAGGTGTGCATAATATAAGTTAGTTTGAATATTTTAAAATATAAAAAAAAAAATTCAGCCTGAGGATATTGATACGATGCTTTTCTTATAGTTTGATATTTTTAAATGGAAAGTATAGACTTCTCGAAAAAAAAAAATGATTGCAATCTTCTACGGAAGCGTTTTTCCTTAGAAAAAGGTTGGAATGAGTTTTTGATTTATTGTATAAGGAAAGAAGAGAGGCGAAATTGAGAATAAGTTGGAATTAGTTTTTTAACTGGTGGAATTGTTTGTATTAAAATTTTTTGATTGTAGAAATTGATTATTCTATTTGTTTATATTTATGTCATTTTCAGTCGGTATTAATGGTTGTATTTAAATTTCTTGATTGTAGGAATTCATTATCCAATTTAACCAATATAACCTTTCTAACCGGTGTTATTTTTTATTTAGAATTTCTGTTTATAGGATGCACTTACTTGATATTTATTGAGTTATATGGGATATATTCCACTTCCTTTTTTTGTAGGTGGCAGTTACTATAATCTTTAGTCCATGAATAAATTATTTTCGTAGGCAGAGATTATATTCTATTGTATATTAATGAGGCTGAACAGAACATTTCTGTACAGTGATAATATATCTGAAAATTTCTTATGTAGCACACGATTTAATTGGGAATTGATATTTGAGCAAATTTCCTAGATTGTGATAGATTTGAATACAATTTTAGAGTTCGTCTAAGACAGTTTTGTACGCTGAAAATATTTTACACGGTTTGAATTTGAAAGTTCTCTCGATTTTTACTGGTATGTACATGGTATTTTGGATTGTTTTGATTTCACTTTTTGTTATGAAAAAAAAAATATTAATATCATTAATTTTCAACACTTTCATTTCAATTAATGAAAATGAAATATCTATTTCTCGAATGATTTAGTATGTATGTATTTAAGATAGTTCATATTTGTTTTTTTTAAAAATTTTTATATTTTGTGGCTCCACGTATTCAATGTAGTTCATATGTGTTCTATTTTAAAATTTTTATTTTATATTTGATTTCACGCACCTGCAAATGAGAACATAGCAAGGTGGATATGGTCAAGAGTTGATGAGATTTATAAGAAAAACTACTTTGATACATTTATCAGTTGATACAACATTTCGATTTTCATAATTAACATTCAAATGATACATTTATCAGTTGATACAACAGTTCGATTTCCAGAACTAAAATTGGAATGATATATTTATCAGTTGACGCAACAGTTTGATTTTCAGAATTAAATTTTAAATGATACATTTATCAGTTGACGCAGCATTGAATTTTATAATTCAAAATAAACTGATAAATGTATCAATTGTAATAACAGTGCAAATTATGAAATTCGAATTCAACTTGTAAATTTATCGGTTATAATGAATTGTTGTTCTTTCAAAAGTATGCTTTAGTATCTTTTATATATTTTAGTATGACTCTAATTACTATTAATATTTTTATTAATTGTAAGTCATCTTTTGTGGTTGTCTACGATGGAAATGTTGTGGTGATTATGGCACGAAATTTTGAAGAGAGATTTATTTAGAGATTTTGGAAGAGATTCTTGGAGAGATTTAGAAGAGATTTATGGGATAGAATTTTTGATTCCCGATTATGAAAGAATTTTGTCAAATTTTTTTTTAAAGATATAATTTAAGGGTATTTCAGAAAATTAAAATTGAGACAGAACTAATACTAATAAAAAAGATTGAATGGGACTAAGACTAATTTTACTACCAAAAAGAGGACCTAACCCTAAATTTTCCTTCTTCTTATAAGTTATATATATTTTCGTTGGTGATATGAGAACTCCGATTGTGATATATTTTTAGTGTTTTTGAAGAGAAATTTAAGGAGAATGTACTCAATATTTTTGGCCAGTGAGAATATTCTTAGTGATTTTGACCAGTGTGTTTTTTACTAATTGAAATGTTTGTTTTTATATTGTTTTTGCAATTATTCGTGTATTATGAACAGTGAAAATATTTTTAGTATAACAAAAAAAAATTTCATCGCAATATAGAATTTTGAGATCAATATAAGTAACATGTTATGAATTTTTTATTTTTAAAACAATATTTCAACTAAAAAAGAGTTATGATCTTATATTTTTTGCCCATAATTTCTCGAATTGGTTCGATTTTTTCTTGTCTTCAATGAAATGGGAAAAATCTTTAAAATTAAACTTTTAGTTGTTGAAATGTATTGCGCGAAGATTGGAGAAGTGATCACCTTCCCCACGAAATAGTAATTTAGCTTAAGAGTGAAATGCGCATAGCAAAACTAATTCAAGCATATTTTTTTGTTGACATTTTCGGAACTTATAGCAGACCTCATTTTTAAATTTCACCAACATCATAATTTATGGCATTAGAATTTTTGTAGATTCCATGCAATTCTGGAAAAAAATTGAAGAAAGGAGAATAACCTTTGAAATATAACAAATGACTAGGGATGATAATTTTTTCTGTTCAGCCCCGATCCCGTCCTATTCACGTCCTGTTTTTACATAAAATAAATATTTTTTAAATATTAATATATGTATAAAATATATATTTTACAAATATAATAAGTCTAAAATA
>JAOTRH010000025.1:16928306-16944117 GCA_034768845.1 Heliamphora exappendiculata | reverse complement strand
AAAATAAATTAATAAATTAAATTTTATGTTTTTATTTTATTTATTTTTGTATTTAGTAATTTTTTATTTTTTAATTACAAAATTTTAAATAAAATTTTGTAATTAAAAAAAAATAAAAAACAAAAATTAAAGAAAACATAAGATGTAAGTGTAAAAACAAAGAAAACAGGAGGTGTAAGTGTGAAAATATTATTTTTTTGTCTAAAAATTAATAAAATGTTATTTTTTAGACCAAAGTGTTAAAAAAATTAAAAAATAAATAAATGTAATAATATTTTAAAAAATAAAAAAAATGACAGCGATATAATTCTTAAATACAAAAAAATATAAATATAATATACTCGTATTCTTATTCATTATAATTATTGCTATATACCTACATGTAACATGGGAATCATAGACCACATAATTCAGAGTAATTGTTCAGTAGTTGGCAGAAAAAGATGGTTCATTTAATATATATAAATATTTATTAAAAATATTACTTAAAGCCCAAACGAATGTAAAATTTTAATTTTAGAGGGACGAAATATTCTTATAAAAACTCTTAAAAGGACACATACTAAAAAAATTTTAAAAAAAATTAATTTGTTTTTATATAATTTTAAAATATTTTAGACTAATATTATTATTATAATAATTTTTTTTAAAAAAATTCAGGAAGCAGCCGCCTCCCCTTGAATCCTAAGTAAAAAAAACCATGTAATGCTCACACAATAGTTTCGCTACAATTGAGTGGTGTTCTGCTTAAGAGCAACGTCGGCTGTTAGATTTTTTAGAAATTAAGGAGGCGGTTGGTTGGTTGGACCTAGGCTACTAATTGTAGTTCAATAATTTTGTCTCGCAAGTGGGAGTCTCAGAATGTGGGTCCCGCTGTAAGGCCCGCCGTTGTGAATAAAGCTAGTAAATGAAGTGGAGAAAGGTCTGAGCTAATAAAGTGAAATAAGTTCTTCGTCAACGTCATGTACCCTCTCATCTGTTATTACCATTCCTCAATCGAAAATTCTTTATATTGTTTACTGTCGTTGAAATTAATAATTTATAAAATAAAAATTATAAATATGTTTAATAAATATATTAGTTTGTATCAAAAAATTTTAAAAAAATAAGTAAAATTTGTAACAAAAATGACAAGTGTTTAATTTTTTTTATAAATTATTGCTAAATTTATAATAAAAAAATAAAAACTAACCCGTATTGATATTTTGTCAAATAATTTTTTTTGATACATATATATATATATATATGTATATATATTAAATACATTATTTTTTATTTTTGACCTATTCAATAAAAATGAACTATTATTAAATTAAAATATAATACAAAAACTATTACATGGTGTTCCACCATAGGAATCATTTTAGTCTTATTTTGATAATTTAAATTATTTATTTTATTACTTTTAGGATATAAATCATCCATGAACAACATAGTTTATTTTTCACAAAACAAATTACTTTTCATGCCCTTAGGCTTTGCGTGGGATCATTTAAAAGTTGCTTTTTTGTTTAAAAAAAAATATTTTACTTTTAAGTTATACCGTTTAATTTTTTTAAAAAAGCAACTATTTTTTTTTCAAGAAAAAAAAAACTATACACATTTCAAACACTTTAACTTTTATTGAAAAAAAAATTACTATAATACCATTAATTTAAAAATCAACCATTTTCACAAAAGCAAAAAAAAAATTGCCAATATCACAAACATTACAACATAAAAATAAAAAATAAAAGTATATTAAATATTTTAATAAAAAACAAAAAAGTAGAAAAAGTAAAAAAAACTATTATAAAAAATTATTCTAAACAATTTAACTTTTTTCATATTCCTCTATTTTCTAAAACTCTTAAAAACTAAATTTTTTAGTCATTCCAAAGAGGCACTTAATAATATCCTATAAACTTAAAAATATTATGTAAGAACAAAGAAAAAAATAGAGATAATCTAAAAAGTAAATTACACAAATTAAGTCTAATCGACGAAAAATTTAATTCTGAATCCTATAAGAACTTTAATATTTAATTTTGATTTTTTAAAACTTTAATTTATCTTGATTTTGATTCTTTAATACTTAATCTTAAACTTCATTTAAATAGCAAAAAATCTAAGTACAACATGAGAATTGAGACTTAAAGAGTGTTGAGAAATTAGAATTGAGATTGAAGACTTGGAATTGAAATGCATGGAAAACGAGAAGAGAAATGGCCGTTTATAAGCAATTTTTGGAGATTTTTTTTAAAAAATTTAAATGTGACTATTGGTGCTGCAAACTGGGTTCGGGCCGAATTGGGTCTCAGGCCACCAACGATTAACGAATCCTAGCCTTACGATCTAATTTGATTAGATCCAAGCTATTAAATTTTGAATTCTAACCGTTGTGATGGCCGTTGTGGGCACCGGACTCGGCCTCCGGCCAATTGAAAAAGCTAACCGTTGGAAGCTTCTCTTGTTATTCTCAGGCCGAGCTTGGGCTAGGATTGTTTTCGGGCTAAACGGGATAATTACAAGCCGAGTGTTGGGTTCGGGCTAACGGAACAAGCTTGGACTCCGAAGCCCATCCCAGACATTTTTGGGCTTGGACGGTGTCAAACTTTGGCCGAGTCAAACTGAGCCGCTGTAGTAAAGGATCCGGGCCGAACCTAGGGGCCCACGGACGTGGGACTTTTTTTACATGCCTAATCAAAATGAGATAGAAATGAGTCAAAGCATCTCCAACAGGCTAAGCAAGCCAGAACTGTTAGACAAAAGAGCCAGCCAACTTCCACTTTATTAACTCCAACAGGCTCAATATAGCAATCGGTAGAATACATTTTCAGTGATTCACTAGCTAAATTTAGCCAGCCGCTTAAGTCTCGGCAAATCCAACTGCAAACGCATATTCCCTCCATTTTTTCTTCTTTGACCTTCAGTTTTTTTTTCCATTGCAATTCCAACAAGTGAACAGTGCACGGAGCTCTGCTCAGCAACAGATAAACAAAGTTTGAGAGAGATGGGGGCATAGGGCGTACCAACGAGCTGCGAGCCGTGCACGGAGGCCGGAGCAACGATCGGCGAGGCGCGGGGGCGACATCCAGCGGCGAGGCGCGAGGGCAAGATCCAGCGTCGTCCGTCGTCCAGTTCAAGCGTTGTCCGTCGTCGTCGTCAGTCAAGCGTTGTCCGTCGGTTCAAATGTGTATTTTTATAATTTTTATTTTTATTATAAAAATGAAAAAGAGATAAATAGAAATTTAAAATTAAAATACATAATTTTTTTAAAAAAATTATTAAATTAACTTAAATAATAGTTAAAATAGAGAATAATATTAAAATGAATATTTAAAAAATAATTAGCTAAAATAAAAAAAATATTTTTTTATTATATTTTAATTAACTATTTTACAAAATAATATTGGAGATGCTCGGTGCGCGCTTTTACAGCACACAGCGTGATCCTTATAATAAAAGCAAGAGCATGGAGCTGGTGAGACACAGGGAGCACGTGGTTACACGTGCGCTTACAGACATGCAATAGTGTCGCAATAAATACGGACGCAGCTCATAGGAATCCCAAATACTTGAAACAGTAGCAAAAGCCACTGTTTGGACTAAAATAGAGTATCATTACCCATATTTGATAAGATTTTGAAAATTGGACTGAATTCACAATATTAAGGTGCTATAAAAAAAAGATTTAATAATACCTCTAATATTTAATGAGATTATTAATAAGCCAAAGTCACTGTTTATACTAAAATAGTATCACTATCATATTATTAACACGCATCGATTTGAAATATACTTAATATTAATCTATATTTATGCAAATATCGATTTGTATCGAATGAATAAATCGATACCGACTTGTGTATAGTAAATATTAAATATGTACTAATTTATAATTTTTTTAAAAATATTTTTTTACTTATTTATTTCATTTGTATTTTTTTTTATTCTCTAATTCAAATATGGGATAGAAACAATAATTTTTTTATAAAAGTTGCAAATGAGTAATATATGAGGGTGTTTTTTTTTTTTTTTAATTTTATGTAATGTTGTGTCAGCTTCTTGCAGAAATTTGTGTTCTCATATATGAAAATTTAATTAATTTCTTTGTGAAATTTATTTCTCCTTTTTTTTGTGAGTATTCTTTACTTTTTTTTGGATCGATTTTATTTTCGTCGATGTACTCTTTAATTCGATTTATTATCAATCAAAAATATATTTAAGCTAAATCAAAAACATAGAATATAAATACCCAAAAACAAGTTATAAGCTAAAACAAGTCTGATTTTTTTTTCTTAAACGCAAAATAAGTCATTTAAAACCGCACTATATCTAAAAACAAATTAAATTATGGATCAGACCCTAAAAATATAACCAAATTTTACACACCTAACAATGTTGACCATCGAGTATATAAAAAATAAAGAGCGACTTACTTAGTATATATTGAATACTTTTATGTATCAAAAATTTTACATAAACAATATCACATTATATTTGAAAAGGGTTAATTTTATTTTTATTTCCTAAATTATAATGAGTTTTTTTATTTGGTCCTTTAACTATTAATTTTACCTACTTCATCCCACACCTATTTAATTTATTTCTACTCAGCCAAATTAAAAATTAATATCTACTTAATTAATGAAAATAATCTTATAGCCATTTTTACTCATTTTTATATAAAAAAATAATTATTTTGTTGCTTGTTGTCGAAAAGTTATTGACAAAAAATAATTCTACAGCGATTTTTACTCATTTTTATGAATAAAATAGTTATTTTGCTGCTTGTGATAAAAAAGTTATTGACCAAAATTAGTCCAGTAGCAATTTTTGATGCATTTTTTTATTAGGAAGATAATAATTTTAATATTTGTGGTGAGAAAATTAACTAATTTTACATTAACAAAATAGAGTAGAACGGAAAGAACTAAAAAAAAATTTTTTTTTAGTAAATGATAATTTTTAATTTGACTGAGTAGAGATAAATTAAATAGTTGAAAAACTAAATAAATAAAAATGAGTAGCTAAGAGATGAAATAAACAAGAATTTATAACAGTGTAAGGGATAAAAATAAAAGGGAATGACTTCTCTGAGGACTGAACTGGTTTAGTTAAGTTTTTTTTTGTCTAACACAAATGTAATTTATTAAAATAATTAATAATATTTAATTAATTTAATTTCTTACTGTAGTAATATATGCACTATGAATATTAAAATAAACGGCTGTCCATGAAAAACTGGAAAGAAGCCGGGCAAGTTTGGGTTCGAAGCAAAGAACAAGTTGACTTTCACTTTCTAGAGGAGCACTAAACTCCGAGCGAGAAGCCAGCAAAAGGAAAATCAAACGAGATCTACAGCTACTCCTACTTCCTCTTAATAAATGAAATGTCTTAAACTAGAGACCCGTTTCTTTATTCTCTTGCAGTTTTTAAACTAGAATCTCCACTTTCATTTTCCAAGCTATTCGTGGCATCTGATTCTTTAACCACATCGGAGATTTAACACATTTAACAACCTGTTCGCATCTTTTCGGACCTTTTTTTTGGTTCTCCACAGCCGCCCAAAAGCTACATTCTTTGAGTTTTATCAACAAAAATGCTGGAAATATTAGCAAGCGAAACGACACATTCAGCATTCCTGTTTGAAGTTTCAGTGAAGTGAGAAAAGGCAGTTTCAGAAGAATTTTAAGAGGTTTAGTTTGATCAAAGATGTTCAAGCCAGCAAAATGGAGAAACGAGAAGAGAAAAATCAAAGCTGTATTCAAGTTGCAGTTTCAGGCGACGCAGGTATCCAAAAGGAAAACAGCCTGTGATACGTACACGGAGTACCAACCACCAATCCTTGTCTTTATAGTCGGTGTGTGGTTGGATTCTGTGTCCGTAGTATTACGGTGTCTAAAACCAAAAACTAAAGAACCAAATCACCAAGTTTCCTGCTATTCAATCCAAAACAAAAATGGAAAATGTAACTATTTTGCTATAGAAAGTGTTTGATCCACAGACAGATGTGAAATGTAGATTTACTTACCTGGTTTTGCATACCGAACTCTTGGCAGGTGCCGCAACTGAAAGCAACTACCCTGACGGTCTCACTGGTTCCGGCCGACGTTGGAAATCCGACGGTGAGATTAGAGAAAGCTTCCATTCTGGAAGGAACTTGCTCCTGGGAGAATCCTGTCTATGAAACAGTGAAGCTAATCAGGGACTTAAAAACAGGAAGATTCAATGAGAAATTATATTGTTTCGTCGTGTCAACTGTAAGACGTGATCGCGATTTCTGATCTTTACCTGTTTCTAATTCTTCCTATTGGAATTTCCATGGATTTGTTCTGATGCTTTGAAATCATTCAGGGATCATCAAAAGTAGGCCTCCTGGGAGAAGTTTTGATTAACTTTGCAGATTATGCAGAGGTAGCTAAACCTTCAACAATCTCCCTGCCGCTCAAGACTTCAAACAATGGAGCCGCTGGAGCAATTTTGCATGTTAGTCTCTCTCTCTCTGTGTCTACACACACATACAAGTTATTGTTATGTTTAGAGAGAAAATGGATGGGTTGTACCATTGCTTAACCAAAATATTACAAGGCTAATAACAGACATTATATAGGCTAACCCCAATAACCAAAAGAATAAAGTACCCTTAAAGAAGAAAACATAAGATATAAATACATAAATACGTTCACGGTTATAATTCATTGGATTTATATCTTGCTCGAATTATTTATGAGAGCAACTACAATGTCATTTGTGATGTATAATGGAAATTTAAACTGAATCACAAGATTTTTCATTGTCTGATATGTATAATGGAACAGGTCACAATTGAGAACATGCAGGGTTCTCTTGATCAAAGGTGATAATATATTCCAAGTCAGTTCGACTTTATATTTTCTTTTTCTTTTTTATTTGTTTTTTGGAGAGTTAACAAAGGAATGAGCTAGCATCTTTCGTTATGTGAATCTTTAGAGATGTTGAAGCAGGAGAAGTCACAGCAGTTAAGTTACGAAATAGGAGCTTGGAGAACCAACTGAGGGACTGTGACAAAGATGGAAACAGTAATCTCAGTTTTGCTGAAGTAAGGTCTCACATTGTTGAACTTTTTCATTTTTCATTTTTCATCACATTTCTAGCAAGAGTAAAAAACATTTTTCAGGGGGAAAAAACAATCAATTTGCAAACTCACATCAAATAATGTTGAACACAGGATGAATACATCAACAAACTCACATCAGTTAATGTTGAACACACTAGGAGCTTCAAAAGTCTTCTGTTGGAAAATCCTGTAATTTTTCAGGATGACAACCCTCTCAATCGAAGCTCGATGCCCCAGAAGAGAACAGTTGATGCCTTTCCGAGAAATAGACACATACATCAGAGATCAAACACAGACCGGTCGGTGGGTTCTACGTCAGATGGAAGTATGGTCAACTCAACAAGAAGCCTTGAAGAGAACTTACCAAGAGGCAGGTTACCGGCGGCTCCAGAAAGATCCATTGAAAAACTCAAAAGTGAAATTTCAATGTTGGAAAGGCAGGCAGAAATATCAGAATTGGAACTACAGTCTCTTCGGAAACAAATTGTAAAGGAAAGCAAAAGGGGACAGGACCTATCAAGACAATTTCGTAGCATGAAACAAGAGAGAGATGCACTTAAAACAGAATGCGAACAACTCAAATCTTCGCTGAATTTCAGTGATAATGCAGAAGTTTCAAATCAGTTCCGCATGGAAGCTGAAAATCTGGAGGATATATTAGAAGAAATCAGACAAGAGCTTAATCATGAAAAAGACTTGAATACCACTTTGAGATTGCAAATGCAGAAGACTGAAGACTCAAACTCTGAATTGGTTCTGGCAATAAGAGATCTCAATGAAATGTTAGAGCAAAGAAACAGGGAAATAGCTGATCTCTCCACCACAATAAAAGCTAGCAAGAACGTTGAGGCGGCACCAAAAGAAGTCTCAGATTTCGATTTGAAGCGTAAGATCAAAGACCTTCATGATGAAATAGAGGTATACAGGAAAGAGCGAGAAGGGCTAAAGATGCATATGGAAAAGTTTGCCATGGACTATGAGACTTTGAAACAGGAGAACCATGATATTTCTATATCATTAAGGCAAAGCCAAATAGCACAGATAAAGAGGCAGAATGAATGCTCAGAACATTTAACAACTGTAAAGGAGTTCAAACTCCAGGTAGAGAGGTTGGAAAAGGAAATCAAGAAGCAGGAACTAGAACTATCAGAGTCTTCGGATATTATTAATGAGCTTGAAACTCGGGTAAAAAGCTTAGAGAAAGAAGTGGATAAGCAGGCACAAGGATTTCAAGATGATCTGGGACACATAACAGGTGCCAAAATTGAGCAGGAAGATAGGGCTATCCTAGCAGAGGAGGCCTTGAGAAAGACGAGGTCAAACTATGCTATTGAGGCTGAGCGAGTTCAGGAGGAATTCAGAAGGCTCTCTGCGGAAATGGCATCCAAGGTTGACGAAAATGAGAAGATGGCTATGAAAGCAGTCGCGGAAGCTAATGATCTGTGCCTGCAGAAAAGAGTTCTGGAAGAAATGCTCCAGAAAGATGACGAAGAACTCAGCTTAATTAAAGAACAGTATGAAGTAAAACTTCAAGAGTTCTCAAACCAAACAGTGCTGAAATCAAAACAGGTAGAGCAGATGTCACGGGAACTTAATGAAAAGTGCATCCAAATTGAAAGTTTCAGAAAGCAAGAGCATAAAATGGGCAAGGCTTTCTCAGACATTCAAAAACTCGGAGGAGAGAAAGAAAGGCTCAAAATAAAGAATGGCTACCATGAAGAAGCAAAGCAGAAAGAAAATTTGAGAGGTGAGTCAGATGACATGGAACAAAGAAAGACATCAACTAGTGAACAAGAGAGGCTGGAAATATGGAGTAAAGAAAGAGAAGAGCTAAAGAGAGATTTTTCTTCAGCGAGAAGAGAAGCACAACAACTACAGGAGGAAACAAATGCTTTGAGGTCTTTGAAGGATGAGAAGGAGACAACAGTTAGGACTCTGCAGTCAGACATAGAAAAGCTCAGAGCTCAATACAATGAATTGAAACATTGTTTGGCTGAAGTAGAGCTAGAGAAAGAAAACCTGAGAAAAGAGGTCCTTAAATTAGAAGGTGACCTACAGAAGAAGGAAGAAGCAATCACCCTTACAGAAAAGAAACACCAGCATTACTGTGAACAAGCTACAAATCCAGATGTACAACAAATAACTTTCGAAGACAACAATTTTGCACCACCTTCTTGTAACTCTGCTGAGACGGTGATCAGTAAGAAGTTGAATCTGATTGAGGTAAACATTCAACTCCCATTGTAAGACCAAAACTTAAGCGTGTAAGAAAAGAAAAAAATTTGGACCACAAAGCATCAGTTAAAAATGGTCTACTGTATTAATTTTTTAGGTAAAGGTCAAACAAATATGTTATAATGTGGTGTCATGTTCTCACAAACATGTAATACAGCTTACTTTACTATAGCATATGAAGAGCACAAGATCACTTTAACGTCTAGGTGACCCTTTACCCAACCCTTCCTAGCTTTGCTTGCTGCAAACCAATTGAAACAGGTTCACATTTCAAATAAATTCACAAATACATGCACAAAACACTTGGAAATTAAACAGGCCAAACAAGAGTCTATACAAATAAACTAATTGTGGTTCAGAGATTAGCAAAAAATTTAAGAATGAAACAATTCAGAAAACTTATCAACCTGCTAATTGCTATACTCTGTAAAAAAGTTCCTGTATGGACAGAAAAGGTACAAATAGCAACTTTCTGAAGCCCCCAAATTCTATTGAAATCAATAAGAGAAGCTCCAGAAAATTCAAGTTCAATGAAATCCATACTTGTTCGATTTGAAGTTATCAAATTTACTTTTTTCCAACATGCATCAGATAGTAATGTAGGATGCACTATCTTTGACCTACAGGAGGCTAGCCTTGTTGAGAAACATAGTGCAAATGCTAGAGACCTCGACTTACAGATTGCGGAGATGAACTCCAAACAAGATGGAGTGCACACAACGACAGCCCAAAGGTATGATATACAGCTAGGTAAACTTTTAATTTGAAATGTTCTGTTTCTCTTCATTGTGATTTTACATCCATTCAAGCTTTTATGTTGTATAGTTTATGTACATATATGACAAATTTGCACTCTCTTGTTTTGACAGTGAAGATGAAATTCACAGAGAGGAAGAGCTTAATGCAACCACTTTCCCTACAAGTGACGATTGTCATCTTACCCCATGGTTAAGTGAAATCGCATCACTGAAGGAAAGGAACAAACATATGGAAGGAGAGCTGAAAGAAATGCAAGAGAGATATTCAGAGACAAGTCTCAGATTTGCGGAGGTAGAAGGTGAAAGGCAACAATTAGTAATGGCTTTACGTAACCTGAAGAACAGTAAGAAGAACTAGCATTTTCTGCGACGGTGCAAATCTGAAAAATACAGAAAGGTGCAGTAGCTGTGTGTGGCTAGTAGAAAATCAAGGTTACATCGAAGTTCGGTAAAAAAAAATGATGTAGAATAGTTACACATTTGTTATAACATTCTTTCCCTTGTGTTTTCTGTTCATCTGTCCCGTGGAAAAAAATACAAACTAACCAAAGCAAAAAACCATATTCCCAGATCTAATAAGCAAATATTACTTCCATCATGGAGGATATTCGCGTATGGGTTTTTTCCTTGATTGAATATAGATATCTTTGCTCACCTTTTATATATAATTATTAGATCAATCAACTTATGCCAATAGTTTATATATGTAAAGAGAATTCACTTCAGAATAGAGACACCAAGAGAGCGAGAGAGAGAGAGAGAAAGATATGTGGTTCACACTCCAAATGAAAATTATACCTCAACGTTGCTCATTTCATTTTTGGGGTGTGTAATAGAGTTCATATGCTACTAAGCATTTTTTCTTCATATAAGAACTTCAAAGTAACTTTTCTATTTTTAACCAAGTGAAAATTTTCCGTGACCAAACCAGGAGCAGATATCCTCTTTGAGCTTCCCAATAACTGAAGTGTATTTTTGCCAGCAAACAAATACTGGGACCACTCAGGTTGGAAAACAGTTTCAGCACCACCCAAGCTGCATAGAAAAACCACCATTTAATTAATAATCGAGTTAATGACACCTCCATACGAGTACTATTCACATCACATCTAAGAACCAGTGCATGTAATCAAAAATGATCCTGGATTCTTACATGTCAGGCCAACACGTCCTCCCATTCCAAGCTCAATAGTAAAATCTTTTGTCCATTGTCTGAATATCTTTATCACTCCAGGCCAGCTTACTCTGGCCTCCACGTCCTCCCTTCGAGAAGGATAGTGTCTGTAGTTAATTAAGTGTAAAGTTCAACGTGACAAAAATAGAACCATATGGCATGCCAAATGGTAGTTAACACACCCGTCTTTCTCTCTTATCAAGAGGAGTCCATGTTGGACAAGAGGAGGTTGACGTTTTCTCATTCTTGGATGTTGACATTGGTGTAGATCTCTTTTGCCTCTTCTGTTCCATCATTTTCCTGGGAGTTCTGCCCCCTTGATACTTGTAAAAGTCAAGAATAGATGGACTTTTTCTCTTAGTAAGCTTTGATATATTCCCATAACACGGGAAACTAAGGGGCGACGTGTCGTGTGGACAGGACTGCTGGCGCAATCTGCTCTTCTCCCTTACTCTATTAAGAAAATCTATTGTCCAGGGTGATCCTTGCTGTGATTGAGCAGAGTGAAGGGCCTTTGAGAATGGTGTTCCACCATTCTGCTGTGTATCCTTATCCTTAAGTGACGACCTGGGGTAATTGGGTGCAGTTTTCTGAATTGAACCACCCTCTAAAGGATTTTCTTGGTGCCTTGAAGGCAATTTATGTTTGGTGAAATCATCATCTGTATGTCTATTAATTTCATCCCTCAAATTTTGCCCATAATTGTTAACCCGAACATTGGACTCAGAGCTAATCTCAGCAGCAGTGGGGAAAACAGGAAGGGAGCTCATACTAAATGACAAATTTCTTGCAGTTCTAAAGTTTGCTACCGCAGGATTTTTATCTGTCTCAGGCATGAAGCGTGAGAAATCCAGTGAGTTTCCAATAGTTGAGAAATCCTCACCTACTGAAAAACTATCACCGACATCACTAACTTCATCTATTAAGTCTTTCCACCGTTTTTCAGAATTATTGTTAAAATGGTAATCCAATTTGTTCATCAGGACCGTATCAAGTGGCTCTTCTGGACCAAACAACTTATCATTCAAAGGCCAACTGGGGTTGTTGGTCTCATTTGATACATCAGTCGTTCTTGAAATTTTAAAATCAAGCTGCTTGCACACTTCGGAAGGATTCATCATCACAACTACACCTGAAGGCCCTGAGTCCTGTTTTTGACTAAACCATTCATCGCCAACACATACATCAGGCGTCCATGTATTATGTGGCTTGGATACTCTAGGAAGATTCAGGTTGCCATCAGGAAATTGTTTTAATAGCTCAAAATGAAACAAGTTATCCATAGCTATGTCAATTTTGGAAGAACTTCCAATGTATTTTCCTTTATTTCTTCCAAAAGCTGTCTCACAATGATAATTTTCTGAGTCAGGAGCAGAGGATACAGAAGAGGAGCAGTCGGTCATTGCAGATTTAGAATCCTCCCGCTCCCCATATCTGCACAAAGCACTTAATAAACTTACACTTTCATCAGGAACATGATATTTCTGGGTTGCACGAGTCCTGTGCTCCTGTGACCACTCAAAAAAGTCAACAAGAATGCCTCCCAAGGACAGTATTGCATGAGCTGAGAGTGGATTAATTGAAGGAAATGCTGTAAGAAAAGATTCTGCAAGAGTTTCTGATTCCGGCATTTTAGGATAAGTTTGTCTAGTTAACTTAGTTGCACTTCTAATGCAGCTCAATATAATTTCATCAGTCAATTCAGTTGAATATGAGCAAAAGATTTGAAGATCAATTCCCAAGCTGGCAGCTGCAACATAGAGTTCATCTGATGATTCCATTACGGTGGCAAGGAAAGTGCTTTCCCCCTCAAAGACCTGAGAAAAAGAACAAAAAATTTATAACCGTGAACAAGAAAAGAATCTCATCTAACATAAGCTTATTGTATGAGAAATTAACTGATACTACAAAATGGAATATGAGCGCCCAAGGGAATAAGTAAAATAATATTACAGCCAAAACTCATCTGGCTGATTAAGCTAAACGTGATCATCCAATATAGCAAAAACGATGAAGAATCTAATCCGAATCGCAATGATCAAAATATGCACTCGTAGTGTCACATTTCTGCCCATGCAATAAATGAAGCTGTCAATCATGGTATGGCATCCTAAATCAGCATAACCTTGACCCTAAACCCAAAGAGGCTGCATGGAAAACCAAGGAAACATGGTCAACTAATGTTTTGGAGCCCGGACACATAATGACAAAGATCCCACTTCATAGAGCCTTTTAAATTTTATTTATTTTTTTATTTGTTGCTGAGTTTCATAATCCACCGATCCCTTTTATTCTAACCACTAAATCTACGTCCCAACCTCAGGAAAAGAACTCTTAGTCTCTCACATATAATTTCTTATACTCCAATTCACAAACTTCTTTAGGCTTTACTGGTTTTTATTAATGTTACCAACCTGTTTCTAATTTTCGTTGTCTTAGCTTCTATTTGATCAACAAATGATTAAGGTTGTAGGTATAGGCATTCAGCTTCACATGTGATATCGCCATGTGATCATCACAATAGCTCTCTCCCAAACATTGAGGCCACGTAACAACCCCATGAGGTGACACGGGGACAGATCACACACATTCATTGACTCCCCTATGAGATGGAGCCACACCGACGGCAGAAAGTGTTAAAAGAGTAAGAAAAGAATATGGAAAAGCGTGTAACTCATTGTGAGCTTACACACATATTTATTAAGCAAATGAGAGCCTACAATAGATAATGTGGGCACCCCCATAGGTTATTATTAATACTTAATATCTTAATACTAAATATATATTAACACCCCCCCCTCAAGTTGGAGTATAGATATCAATCATGCCCAACTTGTTACAGATATAGTGAACCCGGGGCCCGGGCAGTGCCTTAGTAAGCACGTCAGCCAACTGTTCACCAGAACGAACAAAGCCAAACTCGATAATGCCGTTCTTATACTCGTGGCGGATGAAATGTCAGTCGATCTCGATGTGCTTAGTCCGCTCATGAAACACTGGATTAGTAGCAATGTAAACAGCAGACTTATTGTCACACCACAACTTGGTAGGACCAATAGACAGTTCGTCTAATTCAGTAAGAAGTTGTTGAATCCACATGATTTTAGACGTTGCCAGAGCCATAGACCTGTATTCCGCCTCAGCACTAGATCTCGACACCACATCTTGCTTCTTGCTTTTCCACGAAACCAGGTTCCCACCAACAAAAACAGAGAACCCTGATGTGGACCTCCTATCAATCGGGCATCCTACCCAGTCTGCATCAGAATAACCCTCAGTACAAAAATGACCTCGATCACAAAACTGTAGACCCTTCCCCGGGTTAGAATGGAGGTACCGTAGGATGCGAACTACTGCATTCCAATGGGGAACACGGGGATCAGACATAAACTGACTTACAATGCTGACAGGATAAGCAATATCTGGTCTAGTCATGGTGGTCAAATAGTTAAGTTTTTCCACCATTCTGCGATACCTGTCAGGGTGAGGAAACACATCCCCGTCACCGGGAAGAAGCTTCACACTTGGATCCATCAGGGACTCCACACTTTTTGCATTCAGCAGGTCGACATCGCGCAAAAATATCAATCACATATTTTCTCTGAGAAATAAAAATCCCATGCTTACCTCTGGCCACCTCGACTCCCAGAAAATACCGCAAGTGCCCGAGATCTTTAGTCTGAAATTGTGTCTGCAGAAAGGCTTTCAGGCTACTAATCCCAACACGGTCATCACCAGTGATGACAATATCATCAACATATACGACAAGAAGAATACAGCCGGAGGCTGTCCGATGAAAGAACACAGTACGATCTTTGCCTGACTGCCGCAGACCAAACTGTTGCACCACCGTGCTAAACCTCCCAAACCAGGCCCGAGGAGATTATTTTAAACCATATAAAGAGCGACGAAGGCGACACACCAGATCAGACCCCCCATGAGCAACAAAACCGGGAGGTTGCTCCATATAGACTTCCTCCTGATGATCGCCATGTAAGAAGGCATTCTGAACATCCAAGTGATAAAACGGCCAATTCCGAGTAGCAGCGAAAGAAAGAAAAAGGCGAATAGAAGTCATCTTAGAAACAGGAGAGAAAGTCTCAAATAGTCAACACCATAAGTTTAAGCATAACCTTTTGCAACAAGGCATGCTTTCAAGCGAGCCAAAGACCCATCAGGATTCACCTTCACAGTGTAAACCCACTTGCAGTCAACTGCCTGCTTCCCGGCAGGAAGAGAAACAAGATCTCACGTGCCATTATTATCCAGGGCAAACATTTCCTCCAACATAGCAGAACGCCAACCAGGATGGGAGAGAGCATCTGAAACACCACCAGGAACAGCAGTAGTATCAACTGTAGAAATAAAAGCACGTAAAGAAGCTGACAATCCCTTATAGGAGTCAACATACCGGGGGTGATCCCGACAGAGACGATAAGGTCGGCGGGCAGCAAGAGAGGGCTCACTTATCGGCGGATCAACCGATGAGAGAACTGGCTCAGCAGGAGGCGGATCATGGGAGGGCGAAGCTGCAGGAGGTGGCACCGGGAGCGGCTCAGAAGG
>JAOTRH010000025.1:16911173-16928206 GCA_034768845.1 Heliamphora exappendiculata | reverse complement strand
ACTCACAAGTAATATGACAAATGTGCATATTATCTTTTCAGTTGGGATATAGAGATATAGGGCTATGGAGAGATCTTTCTTTGAATATATATTTTTTCTGAATATATAATTTTTTTCTCTCAAATTTTGTCTAATTTAAGTATCAAGGTTTTTCATCGAGCACGATCCAAATACTTGTTTTTGCAAAAATTCAATCTTATTTATCTCATCACCTTTTTTTTCGTTGGGCTTTTTTTCTTTATTTTGCGGATGTATACTTTTTTTTAAAAACACTCACCACACACACACACTATATATATATATATATATATATATATTCTGTTGGAAAGCTGAAAAGACATATAGGAAGATGACATAAAGCCAATTAAATTGGGCGAGGAAAGTATCATTCTCATCTGTCCCTTCAAATAGGAGCAAAAAGAAACTATATGTATGCTCGTAATATGTAATGATTTGTTTGAAACATAATCATAATGAATTTTAGTTTTGTGTGACAAGTGGTTTCCGTCGTTAAAAAAAAAATCATAACAAACGTTTTTTATTAGAAAAGAATAAGAATTCAAATATATTAAAATTTTAATATAAAATAAATTAAAAAGGTAAGAGGAGAAAATTCTCAAAAAAAATAAATACAATGTCACATGTCATCAATTTGTCCATTAATTTGACGAGTTCATTCAAACTTTTAATCCATCGGTGCTCTTTAAAGATTTTAACAACGATAACCAAAATCATATAGTATAAACATGTATTCATCTTTATCTAGCCAACGGTTACAAAAAAATATTTTTATTTTATTTTGAAATAAAAATTTAAAATATCAACATGGGCAACACTACCACTCAATGTAATTATAAGTGAAGGGGCCAAGCCTAACTTGGACCGGCATGCTCAGGGCCTAACTAGATCTAAGTAAAAGGCTCATATGTAGGCTTAACTAGATCTAAGAAGCAGGCACTGACGTATGGGCCATGAGGCCATAAATAGGGGGACAGGCCACATGTAGTCGAATACGGCGTGATCAACCAAACCACAAGTCTAGTACGAACGGTATAACTAGTATGACGTGCGCGACCGAAGCCTACATATTAATAAAGGTAATTTAGCCTGAGTAAAAAATATTAATGACAATTAGATTGAAATCATGCATTCTATGTACAGTAATCAATTTCATCCCTGCAAACTTGACTCAGTCGTTTGTAGGATAAGGCTAATGATACAATTAGCCCATCATAAATTTTAAGAAGAAGATATAACACCTAGCCCTTGTAAAAAGAGATAATGTCCAAATGATCAGGTATGAAAAGAGAGACTCTCTTAGCCAAAACTTTGTCCATCTAGTTATTGGCAATTTCTCTCTATAAGCACACTGTTAACTTGATCGTCGGAGTGGCTTTTAGTATTTGCTGTCAGCCAGCTCACGTGTACCATCTTGTGCAGATATTTATACCATATTTTACAATTTTTCGTCAAGAATATTATTTTCTATTTAATAGCTTATTATATTTTATAAAAGTTTAAAAAATAATTATGTATTTAAAATACCCATATTAAGTATGCTTAACTAATGACAAGTGGGGCGTCAAGAGAAGACCAACGGTTAAAAGAAAAGTTATTTTCATGAGGAACACAAAGACATGTTTAGAGTAGTGGGTAGTTACATGTAGTTTTTTTATGGAGAAATTTTATAAGTATGTTTATTGTATTCAATGTCGAGCGCACTTACACAATCTGGCAAATCACTTTTTTCTTTTCTTTTATTTACTGTTCTAATAATTTTTCTTCCAGTCCATAAGAGTAATTTATAATTATTGTAATCGGTTCTTCATCAAAGTAATAAAAAATCGTTTTTATTGCTTGTCATTGCATCTTTGTGATTTTTCTGGCGAAATTCTAAAACACGTCATAAGACCCATAATAACCGCTTAATACTTGGAAGAATTTTCTCTTTCGAATGAGATTAATTTGTTTTTGGTAACAAATTTTGGCACACCCAGTGGGATATCGTACTAAGTCAAAAAAATGGTGAATGATCATGAGAATGGTTAATCTAAGGGCCTAAAGAGACTTTCCACTCAAGAAAGACAAAGTATTTGAAGTTTTCAATAATCCAAAAATGGTTGAAGTAATTTGCAACCCAACTGTCGAAGAGCAAGAGTTCGTGAGTGCGATATGGGATACAATACAGAAGATTTGTAGTTTTCCACCAGCGAAAGCACAAGTAGAACAGTAAAGACTATCAATGGTCCCCATCATCACGGGTTATCAACAACAGGTATATTATTATCCTGTTTATGAGATATATCCTATCTTAATAGACCCTATTATCATTGGTTACTAACAATATATATATTATAATCCTATTTTGTAGATGTATCCTATCTCAATACAAGTTGATATTTGTAAAAGTAAACAATCTAAATTATAAATTAATTTTTGTATGATTGAACAACTTAAATCACATATTAATTTCTTGTAGGGATGAACAACTTGTACCACGGGTTCAACAATCTTTAAAAAGTATTCCCGTGGTTGACTAACAAATCATGGCCAATAGAGAAGAAATAATCAAAATAGTTCAAGATATATATAGTTCCGACCTTCGAAAAGCTGAGGGCAACTTCATAAGTCAATAATGGCTTAATTAAATTTTATTTTGTCAAAATACAATGTCAAAGAATGGGGGACAAAAGAAAAGAAAAATAATAATTAAATTTGAAAGAAGAATTTTTCATTTTTTCAAATCGACAAAAATAAAAAGAAAAAGAAAAATTTTCTATCAATATTTTCGATGAAAAAATTTCATGCCAAAGTTCAAATTATTCCAACTAGTTTGGAAATGAAATCATAATTTTAAAAAAAAAGGCCTGTCGATTAATGGCATGTTGATTAAATATGTGCAATACATGTAAATGGCCTATCGATTAATGGGTTGTTGATTAATTTTTAACAAATTAAATCTGTGCCTTGATACATGTGAAGGAAAATATTATTATTTTAAAAAAAGTAATCGAAAGATGATATTTTCTTTCGAGAGTACAAGGCAACAAGTTGAATTAAGGTAAAATGAAACCCGCCTAGACTTGGAGTTAGCAAAGAGCGCTTATCAAGGTTATTTAAATAAATAAAAAATCAATCAACAAAAGAAGGCCAAATGGCCTGTGTAGATATATATATATTCTGTCGCACACTCTTTCGAGTAACGAAAAAACACAAGAGTTGTTAAAGAAAAAAAAATGCATTGTACACTGACAAGCTCACATGTCAAGGCTGCCTTTATTATTGACCAGTGGCTTTTTAAGATGTTTTGACAAGCCCATTACCAAAAATATATATGCAAGCTATGTGAGGTCACTTGGCAAAGTGAAGAATTGCTATTTTTTGTACTGTCGAGTGGTGTAATAGTATTGTTGATTTGTGTTAGGTAAGCATTTGGTTGTGTCAAGATTTTTCAAAAGCAAAATAATAATAATTTGATAGAAAAAAAAAAAAATTTTAGCAGCCAATGAAGGTCAACACTCGCCTATCGAGGTTAGCATGCTCAAAATAAAAAATATTATTGCTTCGTCAAGCGCATGTTGAGCACGATTTTCAAAAGCTTGTTGAAATCAAAGCCTGTCGAACACAAATATCCAAAGTCAGTTTGCTCATTGCTTGTCATATGGGTTATTAAGGGCATGTGTTGCTATAGAAAAAAATTTATATTGTATTATCTCGTCTAGAATTGCCCATATTAACTTTATTTTGAATGTGGTATGATTTGATGGAGCTGAGATTTTCTATTTTTTTATCAATTAAAATTCTAGCCATTAATGACTACTAAAAAAAATGGACTTTTGTGTAATGGTACAATTCTGTAAAAATTCGATGGTTTTTATTCTCAAAAGGTTGGATGGCATTGTTTATATCATATTTTACAATTTTTCGTCGAGAATATTATTTTTTATTTAATAGCCTACTATAATTTATAAAGGCTTAATAAAAAATAATTATGTATTTAAAATGCCCGTATTAAGTATGCTTAACTAATGACAAGTGGCACATCAAAAGAAAACCAACAGTTACAAAAAGTTATTTCCATGAGGAGCAGAAAGACATGTTTAGAGTAGTGGGTAGATAATAGTAGTTTTTTATGAAGAAATTTTATAAGTATGTTTATTGTATTCAATGTCGAACACAGTTTATTGTATTTAATGTCGAACACAGTTACATAATCTAGCAAACCGTCTATTTTTTTTTTTTTTTTATTTACTTTTCTTGTAATTTTTATTCCAGTTCATAGGAGTAGTTCATAGTTATTGTAATCGGTTCTTCATTAAAGTAATAAAAATTCATTTTTATTACTTGTCATCGTATCTTCTATGATTTTTCTGACGAAATCTAAGAATACGGTATAGGATCTAAAGTAATCGCCTGATACTTGAAAGAATTTTTAGTTAACAGCATGTCACCCAAGCCATTGAAAAGTTCATTTGGGCTACATCCGACATTTATTATAACAATTTTTATGATTAAACCGTCATACAGTAAGAAAGCTCTATTTGCATGTCAAAATAAATAATAATAATAATAATAATAATAATAATAATAATAAAAAGAAACCTCCATTTGAAGTTTTTCAAGTTTTGAACAAAAATCGTGATGGTTTTGCGTTTACTTCTTTTAAGAAAGAATTTGAGAGGGTCCAATATTGTTTAAAGAGTCCATTCGTTGTCGGTGAAAGAGATTGTTCCAATCACGAGAGATTAGGTTGATTGGTCAGCACTTTGAGTTTTCCTTTTCATGGTAGCCAGTGTGAGTTTTTAAAATCATTAGAGGTTTATACGTGTGAAGTTTAATTATTTATTTGGAATCTAATTTAATGACCTGACATGTTTAAAAGGTATTAGTTTCAAATAGGTATTTTTGTTAAGTTTAATCCATATAGCAGAAAGTAAAACCATTAGACGAAAAGCTCATGACAAGCATCGCAAGAGTTTGGAGACAATGCTCTTGAGAAAACAATAGACTCGTTTTGTGAATTTGTATATTTATTGCTTCTGTTCGAATTTTTAACCCTTATATTGTATTATTTCCTCTCATAGTCAAATTACTACAACTCTATGATCGTTGTAATAATTTTGAATAAATCATGTAAATTATATTTTTGTGTGTGATTGCATTACTCTTTTCGTTATTATTTCAGCTATAACACCTGAACTTAATCGGGATAGCCACAAGATAATTTGAACACCCAAATATCAAAAAAAAAAAAAAACAAAAACCAAATGCAACCTTGGTTAGGAAAAGAAAAATAATGTGATGAACTTCTTGATTAAATTAACTCTTGAGTGGAAAGGCGCCCTTTGTTCCTTGCATCTGGTGGTCTGTTGAAACCCCCCACCAATTTCTTTCTTTTACCCTCTTAGCTTAACACACTAACCCAATGATTTATTTCTGAGGTCACAAAGAAAAAAAAAACCATTCAATTAACCGGCGGTGGTAATTTATGGGCAAGGGTCGGGCTACATTCAATTGCCACCCCTCCAAAAGGTCCCCAGGATGAGCATATTGAGGAATCAGTCGAGGGCATAATTTTTAATTGCGGTATCAAAAATATTGGCAATATAATTAATATATCGATTAATATCTTAAAAAATACGTCAGTAAATAACAAAAAATAAAAAATTCTGTTACATATTAACCAATAAAATTCTGGATTAGAAAAAAGCAAATTGAGAAGATTATATATTTTCTCAATATGTACTACGACAAACAAATCTTTATATATGGATATAGATCTTTGTGTAAGCCCGTACAGTTTCACAAAATGTTGATGACAAGGTTAATATTACAGAAAGCTAGGCAGTTGAGTCTTTAATCATCAAAAGGCAACAATCGGTACGGAAAAGCTGTAAATATTGTGAAGAAAATGACATGACTACAGACATCTCGTATTATATCTCATATTTTACTCTATAGATACAAATTTGATAGATTCTAACAGAATAGTTGGAGCGAAACCCATCAAACTTATCTCTATAAAATTAAAATAGAACGTATAATATGAAGTGTACCTAGACTTTTTCCGTTAATAAACAGGCAGGAAATATGCTGGCATGAATAGGGAGATGAAAGAAAGAGAGAGAAAAAGAAAAAGAGATTTAGAGAGCTCGGGATTTTATAATGTCGAAGCTCATTTCGCTGGGATCCGTGGCTTGCAACTCGACTTGAATGCCGTCCAGTTCTCTCTTGAATCTGTCCTTGGAGCTGGCGTACACCATCTTCATCCTCACCCTCGATGTATCAGGTGACCTTAGTTCAATTCAAAAAACACCATCGAAATTCAGTTAAAAAGACTCCCTTAACCCTTCGTATAAATGAGGGAGGACCCGGCCCGTGTAATTTTTGTGCAATGCATTAATTTAACTGTCAGGCCATAGACAATGTGCTGCACAATAATACCTGGCTTCTTAATATTTATAATTTTTTATTTCTTTGTTTATAATAAATAAAAATATATTTTTTTATTTATTTTTATAATAAAACAAAAATACAACAAATATTTGGTACATGTATGCATAAAATGTGGTTGTGGTAACCGTTAATGATATCAAAAATAGTAATGGTGGTAGAAGGTGATGGCCGAAGACAGTGAAAATATGATTGGAGGTAGTGACCAAAAGTAGTTATCAGAGTAAGTGGTCGGAACAGATGGCTAGAGAGAGTGGTCAGAAGCAATAGTCAAATATGACAACCAAATGTAGTAGTCAAAGTAGTAACCAAATGCGGTGATTAGAGATAGTAGAAAAAAATAAAATAAAATAAAAATTTATTTATAAAATAAATGAAAACGTATTTTTTCTTTTTACAAGAATTTAGTAAATTTTAAAAACTGTTCATATTATTTTGAAAATAAAAATAATTATTAAAAATATTATTGTTTACAATTTGCAAAACATTTAAAAACAAAAATATAAAATAATAAACATAATTATTACCAAACAAGACCAAATGTTTGTATAATACATCACTATTAAATCATGCATTATACAATAATGACACACTAGAAGACCCATTCTCAAGTTTTACAATTTAGACCAATAAAGAGGTTAGTTTTGTTCAAACATAAATGTTGTCCCAATTATATATAAACGTGTATACTTATTTGCGATAATATTGAAAAAAAAATTACCTAAACGTAAAAAAATTATATTAAAAAAAGCCTGGACTAAACACATAGGTAATTATGTAATTTAAATATGATTCAACTTAAAGTTTTACGGATAAGGAATTATTTATTTTGAAACTTATATATTTTTTATTATAATGCATTGAATTTTGTTCAATATGTTTCAAAATTGTTATGTCTCCATATTTTCATGTGAGCCAACTCCGTTTAGTGTGTTGGACAAATGAGAATGTATTGAATTCCATATTTTATCATAATGCATTGAATATGTAATTTTCAAGAGAAAAATATATAGGTGCAAACATGTAAAATAAGAATGTGTAAACATATATATATATATACATATATAATGTTAAAATGATTAACTTATTTTATTAAATTCATCTCAAATAATGTGACACAAGCAAAGTACTGAATTTGAATATAGTTTATATGAGACTTATTGCATAAATATTTATAATTGGTCATACACTACTTAAATTCAGTGCTTATGACTATGATAATATCATTTGAATTAATAATTTAGTGAAATAAGTTGTTACCTTAGCATTATTTATACTATTATATAAAGGACATGATTGACAGTTTTGACTTTTTAACTTTCTGACTGAAAATACCAAAAAAACTAAATTTGTCCGTTTAGAAAAAAATTAAAAATTAAAAAATTAAATCAAAATACAAACTCCTAAAATATTCTATTCAAGCTCTTACTATTTTTAAAATACAATAAAAATTCTTATTCATAACTTATTTACTATTACTAGCAACTACATATAATTGTTAATATCAAATACATAAAATGATAAAATTGTACACTTTGAACAAAAAATAAAAAAATTAACTTTTTACCAACAATTAACTTTTCAAAAAAACTAACTTAAAAACAAAATTACCAAACAATATATTTTAAATTCAATTTAGTTTTTTAGTTAAAAATACAAAAAAATAAAATAAAATAACTAATTTTTGGACTAGTTGTCAATAGGGTCCACAGCCAAGGTGTCATTTGAACGTGAATATCAAATTGAAGTCACTCACCCTTTTATGATTCTAAATTTGTTCTTCAATAAATTATATTTTTATTATTATTCTATGTTGTTATAATTGCTCATCCAATCAGTACAATCACCATAAGAATATTAAAATAACAAAAGAAATTCCATGTAATTGCATTTTTTTTTTTCCAACTCCTCCTGTCTTTTAAATATTGCATTTAATTTAATTTTTTCTTCTTAATTTAAAAAATTATAAAAATGAATTGAGGGCAGATGGTGTACCAAGCAATGAAGAAAATCTTGCTCTTCTGGCAATTCTCGTCGGTAACGAAATCAAAATCGAAGACAGCGTAGCGGCACTCGTTGGGCGGCAGAGAGGCGGTGAAATCGTCGTAGCTTTCTTGGGGGCTCCCCAGCTTCTCCACCACCACCTCTTGCCCCTCTATCTTGAAGATGATGAAACGGTAGTTCCTCTTCGCTTTTAGCTCCAAGAACTTCAGCTTACAGTCATCTTCCACGGCCATTCCAGACGCCGAATTTGCCTACAACACCCCACCCATCCAATTCCCACAACCAAAATTAACACACAATTAGATTTTAATTACAATTTACAATTCTTCTTCTAAGTTTCAATCTAGCAAAAACAACAATTAATTCCAATGTAACCGATCATCTAGGGTTGTTCATGGGTTGGATTGAGCCCTAATCCTTCGTGGCTTCACTCGATCGCATGTATTTTTTTTATAATTTTGTCATCCACAATTGATCAATAGTTTGACAATTTTGGCATTATAAGTTTGACAGGTTTATGGGTGACTGCAATTAGATTTAGAGGGATGAGCTTGTTTATTTTGATTTTTTTTTTTGTTGAGTTTATTTTATTTTATTTTTGAAAATCATAACAGTTTTTTAATTAAAAATATTTATTTTTGATAAATTTAAGATTTAAAAATTTATAAATTTATTAATTAAACCACCCACAAACCCAAATTATACCGTTTTAACACAAAAATACTAGTAAAAAGTAACATGATCTCAATATAAACCTAGCACTTATAAAATTAAATATTTGTCGGTCGAATTGGATTCCGCAGCCGAGCCGACGACGAATGGCTATACTTAAAATTCATAATTCTTTTGAATAAAAATTTGAAAGATTTGCCCTCCTACCAAATCATGAACAAAACCATCTATTGTTATATTAGTGGGTTAAATTGGACGAATTGAGAAGGAAAATGATTCGAAGAAAGACAAGGGTAAAAAAACACAAAAGTTATCTAATTAATGTAAAATTTCAGATCTGAACACCATTTTTGTGTTTTTTGCTCTCTTTTTTTTTGTAATTTGGTGGGTACAAGATCTGATCGTGAATCGTGATTATTACATTTAGAGAAATCTTAAATCATTTCTTTCGCCCTTCAACCATTAACACAAAATTAAACCAAATGAATTAAGATCTTATAGAGAGAGAGAGAGAGAGAGAGAGAGAGAGAGAAGAGAGAGAGAGAGACGTACCATGGTGGCTTCTGAAGAGGGGTTGAAGCTCTGCGAAATGAAAAAGAAGGAACAGGAGAAAGAATAAGGAAAGAAGTGTGGGTGAAAAGAGATCCTTGGATTTGGGAAGGCAAGAGATGAGAGAGGAGAGCCAATTTTAGGCGGGGAGAAAAAGGCGGGGAAGAAGAGAATTTTGAGGGAAGAAACTAAGGGTTGAGAATTTGTCTCTAGCCCTTATAGGATTCATCACCTCCATTATCCAAACACCTCCTTATTCCACATGCATCATCATGGCTGCATGGCTGCATGAGCACCCTTTTAAGTCTCAAGTAAAGGATGTTCAGTACCAAAAATTATATGTTCTTCTCAATTAACGAACATCTATATAACTATATAAAATGGTTTAATATAACATTTATTATTTATGTTAAAATTGTAACCTTCAAATGCCTAATCAAACGATGGCGGTCTTAAAGTTAATAATTTAAACTATTCATTTTATTATTCTCAGTATATACCATCTAAGATTACAAAAACTGTTATTTAATCACATTGCATTTTTGTTAAAGAAAATAATGGATACCATCCATTCACCATTCATTCTTTTTATTACAAATGTTACTTTTTCAGACTTCATCGATTTAAATTTATGTACAAATAATCTCTTATTAAAAATAATAAAATAAACAATTTAAATTATTAAAATAAATCCATTTTGGGCCCTAAGGCCCAAATCAGCCTAACTGAAACGGTCCAATCTCCATAGAAACTAGAGAGAAGTGCCCTACCGGCACACAATTAGGGAAAAGCTTTGGACAATAAATTAATACTCCATATTGGAGGCATGTAATCCATCTCCTACAATTGAGTTGGACACAGAGAAGCTTAACTGTCGAAATAGCTATTTCCTCTTCCAAAGTACCAAACCATGTTATTGAAATGATCAGACCAGCCCAACTGTCATTTTTTCATTCCTAAAAACGAATCATTTCTCCAGACTAAACACAATATTCAAAGAGGGAAAAATGACCCATGACTAAATAAAAATTCAGGGGAAAAAACCTCATCAAATAATTCAAATACAGTTAGTGTGCGTCATCCCAAGACACGGAGCAATTATTCATTGCTCTTAGGCAATACTGCACCCCAATCACCAAATGACACATCTTCACAAGTTGAACAAAACTTCAATAAAAAGATGTGAATTCCATTAAGTACACTAATAATTGTGAAGTTCGAGCATTAACTGGACGAGCTCCAAAACTATTGAATAAATGCTCCAAGCCATAGTGTTATCAACCTACAAAATTCACAACTTTGGGTCCATGTCTCTTCTTTGGTTTCAAATTCTTTTCCCTAAAATCAGTTGCAGGAAGACCACCTTTCAACTCGGAAGATTTGTTTTTGTCACCACCATGCGTATCCTCTATCAAAAAGTCATCATCGAGATCGTCCCCGCTACCAAACTTAGTCAGCTGTCCTCTTCGATTATCTTCATATTCTGTAGCTGAAAATGGAGGGGGAGGGGGAGGGGGGGAAGATGCAACCATTATTAAGAAGTTACCAAACAAACAAAAAGAAAGCACAAGTTTTTCCCACCGCATTAACAGTAAATTGTAAAGGCCATAAAAAGTTCTAAATCAATCAAAGGGACATATAGAATAGTCAAAACCCGACAAGGAATTTCGCTACTTTAAGATAGTTACAGTTATGGCAGCTGTTCACTGGGGCTTTGGAGGTTGAACTAAAATATTTAACTCAAGGTAAATGATCACCATTCCCTAAACAATATGTAGCAGATTAGTTGCTCTAACATTAATTTCACAAATATTAACATTTACTTACTATGACCCCATACTGCGCATGCCCAAATGCAATTCCAAGATTGGCTCAAAACTGTTTAGTGTTAAATCTGTTTTTTGATTAGCTAAATTTCACATTTTGTTGGTCAAATGTTTGTACAAACTAAATCAAATGGTTGGTATTTTTGATTAGGTAAATTTCACGTTTACTTAGCTCTTTTGTATTTGCAAGTAGTCTCCGTTTTAGGGGAGAGCGTTACGTCTTCTTGGCAAGCGGAGAGTTAGAAGTTCTAGGCGGTCGCTGATCTTTGCGAAGCTAGAGTTTTCAGCAGTGGGGTGATGGTTGGTGGGCCTTTGATTTTGAGCAGGAGGCAACTATATATCTAAACCTGCACAAGGTATTTTTGGGTTAGTGAAGGCAGACTTCTTCGGTACTGCCTCTCTCTTAAAGGTAAGCCCGTGTAAGTAAGTTGTTATCTGAGTGGGGTACCACGCTTGACCATGGCAAGCTTGTGGGTTGGGGTTGGTGGGGGGGTCACGAGTCGAGAGGGTTTCTCATCCGAGGCGCGGGAGAAGAGAGGTGTACCAAGACGAGGAGCTATGAGTAGTGGTGCGAGCCAGGGTTTCTCGAGGAGGTACCACCGTGTGACCCGAGGGGGTGTGCTAGAGTTTCGCAAGGGAAGCTAAGCAAGGAAAAGGTGTTTGAGCAACGTGCTACTGCAAGGGGGCAGTCGTCAAGATGTTTGTGGGGCTGTCGAGGCAGTGGGTGTGTGAGGCCGGTGATCTACCGAACCAAAGAAGTGAGATCCAAGGGTGGGGTTTGTCGCTGGGCTCAAGCGTGGTGGCATCGCAAGGGGGTGCTTGGGAGGGGGGGGTATGCGAGGAACCAATATGGTGCAGCTCCATGTTACACCCTGAGTTCTAAGATGAGAGATTTGTCAGAACCCATGGTTGTTCATCAGAGATGAAAAGATTTTCATCAAATCTTTTTGTTCAACAGAGATGAGGAGATTTATTAGAACCCATATACCTTACGCAAGTATCCCCATTGAGAGCTTAATCACCGTCGAATACACCTTCACACATGACCCAAAATGCTTCAAACATGATTAGTAAAATTTGCAACGTTTTCGAAGTATAAGAACCATAGAGCAGAGATTACAAGTTCACCTGGAATCGAGTTGCCTCCAAAAGTCCGTATTGGTCAAAGAACCATTTGAAATTGGTGGAGTTCTGGATGGTAACGGCTCTCTTTTCCTCAAAGGTCAGCAAGGTGTGCTCCACCACAACCTAACATGCTACAGGCTCCCCCAGCTCGTCATGATGGGAGATGGTCTTTGCTAGGAGCGCCGCAAGTGACCACCATCATTGCTTTACCATTGCCCTTGCCCTTGCCCTTGCCCTTGCGCCTAGGAAGGGGATGTCGGAAGACATCCTTCTTTGGGGAGAGTTCCAAGGCCTCATCTTTGAGCATCTTTTTAACTAGATGCCTTAGTCCCAGTAATCCTTCATGGGGTGTCACACCATCCGGCGATAGATACAATAATAATCTAAATGAGAGAAATCCATTTTTGAAACTAGCTTCATGGCTTCGGGTAATACCACTTTGCCATCATGGACCCATGCATCTAGGAGTGCTTGTGCTTCTTCTACAAGTACTGGGTGGGGAGAAGGCTACTAGAACCTAGCTCACTTGCTGTGGTCATCATGAGCTCGACTGAAACAGCCAGAGCCAGCGTATACAGAAGAGCTCGTTAAAAACCAGGCCTCTAAGAAGAGGGGGATTGGTATCGAAGCTGGCAAAGCATCTCACAAAGGGTAGCTCTAATAGTCTCCCTTAAGTTCCTGGCTACTAAGCACAGGGCTAAGAAAATCTTGGAAGCTATGATTTACCATGTGGATGTTAGAGGTGGATCTCATCCCTTCACTGCAAAGTTTTACCAGCTAGTCCTCACCCACAAATCTTAAATGTTTATGGCCAGCTCATGAAAGAGTCGCACATTTGTGAGGACTTCCTCAGAGGGTTTCTAACTTTCCCTCATGAGGTAGAGGGTGGTTAGGCATTCTTCTACGTAAAAAAAACTTGGCATAAAATTTCTTAACCAATTTTCCCACGAAGAGATAGAGCCTGGAACCAGGTTGGCATACCATGAATAGGCTCTGTCAGTGAAGAATTTGGAGAACTCCCGTGCCTACGATTTTTGTCACCACTGTGAATGCTAAGGGTGTCTATGATTCCAATGATGTGCTCCTTCGCATTCACTCCTCGTCCATCAAAACGAGTGAACTTGAGAACAACGTAACCTTCAGGATAAGAAGATCTTACAACCTCTACAAGGTATGGGGCGTAAGTCAAAGTTTGGAGCATGGGGTACCTTACTCGATTGGAGGAGAGCACGTACGTGTTCTTTCATTTGTTTCAAGGTAAAGTGAGCTGTAGAGGAGGAGCTAGGTTGGCTCTGAGGGTGTAGAGCGGACCCAACGCCTTGAGAGAAAACTTGGGGGACTCGCATTGGTGCAAGTTGCCCCGTTGGTGGCGGTTGGTGGCAGTGGCGTGCCAGTGAAGGCTGCAACCTCAGTTCTTCACGATCCAACTGTGCCTTGGTTTCGGAGCCCAGTGAGAAAGGTAAGTCAACTGCTTCCGTCTTAGGTGCCCAGTAGGGCGTTGGGTTCCCTTTGCCAGACAAACAAAGTTTTGAGTTTGTTGCATAACCGCAAGGTTATCAATCACGGCTCGAAGTTGGTCAGTTATGATAAGGTAGGCCAGTTGCTCTCGTCTTGCGTGCCATCAGCATAGTCGCCCTCTGAGGTCTTTGCGACTTCAATACTCGCTTGGGAATGGTTGGTGCTACCATGTGTGGCTTTTTTTAGAGCTATGTGTGGAATACATCACTCTTCCCCAACAGAATAAAATGTAGGACGAGATATCTAGGATAGGCCACAGTAGTGGAGTTTGGTAAGACGGAGTACACCATAATGGCCCAGGAACCCTCAGAGGTGGAGGCGACGAAAGCCCAGTCAGCCTTAGAGAGAGAGAGAGAAAGGATGGCAATGGAGATTGGAGAAATTATAATACGTTGAGATGATAAGATAATGATTATCTTTAAAGGGCAGGAGTTAACTCTTTCATAGCCGTTGCCGAGGGGTGCCAAAATCCTCAAGGTCATTAAAGACGATGGGTGCCTCCTTCGTATTGTTTCTACGGATTAGATCTTAAACCTTAGGATATGTAACATGGAGCTACCTATGATCAGTATGATATATGCGAAGGAGCATGCCTTGTTGGGCCACAAAGGCTACTTTCCTGGAGGCAAGCAAGGAGATTGGGGTCTAGGTCGCTTGCCCGGAGGCAATCGAAGAGGTTGGGGTCATGTAGGTGATCTCCAAGGCGCCACGTGGCGAGAATATAACTGGATAACCACAATTTGCAAACATATTAGCTCTCCAAATTAGATATTTTAGAATTGGATACATATGCCAACCAAAATAAACAGGTAAGTCTTCAAAGAATACCATGATGGATGGTTGACTGGAACAAATATTCTTTGACCTGTAATTGAGTCGTAAAAAAATGCAATTCCAAGTACACCACATAATATTGGGATTACTTACGTGTTATACCAACACCACTAGCTGCATTAGAACTTTTATTGCCTTTACAAGGACAATCTTTGGCTAAATGTGTTATGCCACCACAAATTTTACAGCTACCACCCTATGAGAAAAGGCATTTTCAAATATGTCAGATTTAACCAATGAAGGAAGCCGAGAGAAAACAAGAAACAGATTTGCTATGACGGCTCAAAACATGAACCAATGAGAAATTATATCAGCATAAGAATTAAGAAAAGACTAAAGAGTGTCTCTATTGTAACAAAGCAAAACCTTGAAATGTAGTAAAGTATAAAATACCTTGGGATAGATTCCATGAGTACTATGGGGACAGTTCTTACTCAAATGTCCACGTTGATTACAAATAAAGCAATTTGCAAATTTTGTTCCCCCTGCATTACCAAAGAGACCAATCATGACACATGAGAAGAAAAATCAGAGGAAGAGCCACTCCCAACGGAGATAGGCTCAATTTCATCATGTTAGAAAATTAATCCACCCCATTTTGGTTATTTAGGTGAGAAAGCTTAACCCCACTTAACTCTTATGCATGTCACCTGATTCATATACTAATCTTTAGCATACCTGTCTGCAGTATTTATAGTTAACACTTAACTGTGTTTCTGGTGCGTTTACAACTATGCCAATGATCTCAATACAATACAAAAAGTAAACAAGAGAAGGACAAATTAAAAGACAAGGATAGCCAACTCATCAAGCAAGATAGGTAAATTTAGAACTAGAAGTAAAATTTTCTAACTCATCTTGATATTTATAACTCGTCAACTAGCTGTTATCATGACACATAAGCAAGTATAATAGCCCATAGCCATTAGTATTCTTCTCAATTCCTTTGTATGAGAAGAAGGATTCTAAAATCAAAGGCAACTAAAATTTGGAATTCAGATGATTCAAACTATGAGATCCTATTGATTTGTTACCCATCAAATATTATAAGAAAATGAACCAACTTTAGATCTCAGACATATGCCACATGTGCCTAGAAGGCAAAGGCGCTCACAATACAAAAGATGATCTTATTAAGTCACTGTTGGACTGTAAGACATGATCTCATTGTGATACAGCTGGGTGTAGTACTGTAATACATGCGCTTCATTCCCTATGTGGAATGCCATGGCATTGCCATTTATTATCCCCATGAATCTGAATCCACGTGTCAGCTTTGTGAAGCAACACATGGACCAGTGAAACACCTGCATGTGACATGTTCTAACCATTGGGGCTAACCCAAACTGATTGAGGCTAACATTTGCAGTTTCATAGACTGGAGAATGTGCATACAGGGACCACCACTACCAAGGCACCTTCTAGTATGCTCACCCAGATGGACTTAATAATCATTCCCGCAGTTTGAGTGAGCAAACCTCCACTCAAGTGGGTTCCCTCTCTCTTTCTTGATAGCATATCCAATACCTTGACTTGGTTGAGCAATCCTCCACCTTGTATGCCACAATCACTTACCTTTGATGCCATCTCCAATGGCAGCCTAATATTTATGCGCTACCCTAGGTTGAGAACAAGGTCTCGGGCCCCTCAGGGTTGACGACTTGGGCATGGGAGAACAAACAACCCCATGAGCGTCACGTGTGACCTTTGTTTGGGGAGTGCAATTCGGTGGCTAAAGAGAGTTAAGGTGGTTATCCCCTTCCCTCAAAAGACTTGCAACTTTACCGGACTTACAGAACGAGAGATCTCATCATAAAGACATTCTCTAACCATAACAAAAGTAAGTACAGTTTTCTGTGCCTCATCATGCCTATGGAGCACCTCAACTGTTACAGATTTTCGCAATTTCCGTAGGACAAGTATCGAAGTCTATACTTTTGAGTTTTGGAGAGTGTTTCAGAGAGAGTTGTAGTATCATAGTGTTAGCACAAATGCTTCATTAATTAATTTTGATGATTTTAATATTTCATTTCCTATAAATAAATATTCTTT
>JAOTRH010000025.1:16892180-16904090 GCA_034768845.1 Heliamphora exappendiculata | reverse complement strand
TAAATTAATAAGTTAAATTTTATGTTATTTATTTTAATATTTTAATATTTTTTATTATTTTTAAAAAAAATTAAATTCACTTCTTAATCCAATCATTCCTAATCCCACACCTCTCCTTCACTAATTATTCCTCATATGGCGAACTAGTAATCCGTCCGGATAACTAGTTTAGAGGCTTAACAAATATCGGATTGAATTATACTCCGAACTAATAATTTAGGCGGACTAATAATCCGCCGAAACAAACGAGATCATAGGGTTTCCACCATTCTCATAATCAACCATTACAACATGAGCCAAATTGATTCTAGCACAAATTAATACCATTAAACCCAAGTATTCTAATCCATGGTTTTGAAAAAATTAGGTTTTTAGATTAAAGTCTCTAAATTTTAAAGCAAACCCAAGTGATATAAAGTCAATTCATAGCATATAACCCAAATTCTCAAGTTTAGTAAAAAATCTCACCTCAGAAGTCAAATGCCCCAAAATCTCACACCTACAAGAAACCCAAACTCGCCGAAATCACGATCGGTTTGGTTGTGCGCGTAGCCCTCGTCGAGTTGAACAACATTTGTTCTTGTGATTTTGCTCAACTCCTAGCCTAAGGCTGTCAATTTTTAGAGTGAATGGGGGGAAAGGGTTTGAGTTCTCTCTCTTTTCTATGGAAGCTAAGAAGAAAAGGAGGAAATTGGGGGAGAGAATGGGGGAAGGGGGAAATTTTGGATCTTGAGGGCATGCTCTTCTAGAAGCTGCTTCCCAACTTAAGCCATCAACTCACCAAAATTACCGAAATGCTACAAATCTTCTAACAACCAATTAAATTATGAAATAGCCTCCAATTTACACCGAAATTAATATTTTAGCTTTAAATAAATTTAAGAATTTATATTTTCAAAATTTATCGAAATCTAAAAAAAATTTCAAGTTCCCACTCACACAAGCGTATACAACGCATGTCAATCAAAATTACATTTTCATCCGTTTAAATAATTTTAAAAAAATTTAAATAATTCGCGTAATTAAAACAAATAAAATAATTAATAGGTACCCAGTCTCTACAACTTTTCTCTCTTAAGAAATTTTGTTCCCAAAATTTGGCACACGTCATGAAGAAAATAAATCTCGGTACTTAAAGTGAACTTTAGACTCAAGTTTCCAAGTAACTTCCTCAACTCCATGGTAAAACCACAAAACCTTAACATAAGATATTGTTCTCCCGTAAATGAGATATTTATTTTAAAATGAAATATTTCGCCATGAAAAAGAAATGAGACATTTGTTTTAAAAAAATAAGACATTGATTTTAGAAAATAAGATATTTATTTAAAAAAATGAAACATTGTAACCAAGATCCAACAACATGTCTCATTTTCCTTGTCTCCACCCCCAAACCCACATTGATCTCATCCACCACCACCCTTGCATTTAGGTGTTTCTCAACCATCATCAAAGGCATCGGAGATGGGGCTGCGAGAGAGCTTCGGCAATGGCAACACTCTAGGCTCGTAGTATCCAAACCACACGAAAATCTCACAGGCACCAATTCACAAACACATACCATGTGATTATTCTTTTACTCACATATTTGATCTCTCTACTTAGGAACCCAAACGACATGATCCTTGGGGAGGAAATGGCATATTAGAATATGTAGAAAATAAGGATTGGGATCTACTGGTCCCGTCCAAACTGACTGAGATATCAAGAGATGATTCCACGTGAATGCCTGCACAAGATAGCGGTGAAATGCCCGCCGGTGGCTTACTACCGGTGGACCATCTGACGATCAAGTCAGGTAAGGGATTTGAGAGAGGAAGAACTTGAGAGAGAATTTTGACAGAGTATTTGCTAGTGAAAAAGTGAGCATACCTTACATTCTGAGAGTGTTGGCTATTTATAGGAAGAAATATACTTGACCCGCTTGTGAAGTCTGACCCGACGCGAGCAGGTCAGGTTATACTCCCTCTCTCTGATCAATGCATGGCAATTAATGATCTGATGGTGATTTATCAATGTCATCATTAGGTCTTTCTGCAAGATCTTTCTACAAGTACCTTTTGTCATGTCAGGATGTCCATCAATGCACAGACCTAGTTTGGGTTAAGTCAATCTTTTCTGACTCCCTAGTCCTAGAGCTGGTCCGACCACTATTGATCTCTTATCATCACATCATTCTTCTGATACACGTATCATGAGTCATTGATCTCGCATATCTACCCTTGATCTTGGCTTCAGGGTTCATTCAGCATCTTGCTCGGCTATGAGTGCGAGCATTCCACCCTCGTAGTGCCAGGCACCCCGTCTTCAGCTCGGACACAAACACCGAGCATTTCCTTCTCATGGTACTAAGCACCTCTTATTTAAGGTAGGGACCGAACTCTTCATGAGCCTCAAGCACACGTCCCGAGATCTCCAGATCCCTAGCATACTGCCATTATAGCTCGATGATGAAAAGTACTATTGTGCTGTACGGCCTTCCACGTGTGATCCACGTGACTCTGATCGGAACTTGATCTCCCTCAGAATAGTTCCTGATTCAACCTTAAGGACCTAAAAGGCTAACTATTTTGGATTCCATGCTGAGGTGTCTGCAGGGCACACCGTCGCTACTTTTGCCTCCATGCCGTCGGTGCCGGCTATGAAAACCCTAGATCTTGATGAATCGGATCTAAAGGAGGACGAATCTAGTCTGTAGTGGTGGTGTGTCAACTGAGAACCGTCGTCGACGATGACATTCTCTTTCTTGTGGCTTCTCTGTCGTCTCTAGTGATTTCTTTGTTGACTCCAGCGATGTAAACAGAAAACCATTGATTTTGTTCTACACAAAGATAAGGATGAGTGAGGAAGACGTGGTGTTGAAAAATGTATATTTATCCAAACTATCAATAAATTTAAAAAAAATATGATTTTATGGAATATTCAGAAAGTACCTAGGACTAAAAACAAAACAAATCCTCCAAATAAGACCTTGATTAATTTTCTTAATTTTTAAAAAATCTTTCAAATATGACTAATAACTAATTAACTCTAATAAATATTTATTCTTAGCACGGTGGTTTCAAACTGAAACCTAACTGTATTTTATTGGTTTGGTTCGATTTAGTCCAATTCTATGATACATGCGTTTCGATTATAATTCTTAGTTATCAAAACTATTTAAAATGGTTTGATTATTGGTTTTTCTTTGCTTAGTTTCATTTTTAGTGAATATTTTTATTATTATTTAGTCAAATTATTATACTTTTCAAACTCATCTTATCCAAACGAGTCAAAAAAGTCATTAAATTTCTTTAACCAAAATATGAAAAATAAAAAATGTTTAAAAAAGACAAAAATAATTCAAAATAAGTCAATACTCCAGATTTTATATTATATATTTTCGTATTTAATGAACTTGTATTAGTTTTTGATCAAACAAATTTACCTTATCTATTTCTATCATCAAGACTATTTTAAAAAATAAAATTCTTTAATCAAAAGATGAAACAAATTTCATTAAAAAAAAATAATAAACAAAACTGCGCAAATTAGACCAAACGTTCAAAATCAAATCATCGAACACTACAAAATTTAAAAAATTATTTAATGAATAGAAAACGTCACATTAATATGTTGAGTTGGCATGGCCATCCAATACATATGTGTCATATACTCATAATTTTAGAGAATGGTCCTAGATAAAAGAATATGGGGCTAATGCATATTAGAATAATCCAATATTAAAATAACACATAACACTCGTTTACTGGATAGGTATATAATATCAGCATGCTGATGTTATATTTTTTACCTATTAAATAATTTCTTCTTATATTCACACTAAAAAAAGGGTAACAAAAGAAGAAATCGATGCCTCGTTTGATGCTCATTATAGAGCTTGGAATTTGATTATCAATTCGGTAGACCCAATAATTCTTTGTTTTGTTGCTATAAAATAGACCAAATTAATAACCCAATTAGATTATCAATCTCACTAAAAGTGGTGAATTAGTAATACCCATCTCAACATGGTATTACCAATTCAATTCCCTTGGATTGAATGGTGAATTTCATTATTATCCTTCCTTTATTTTTATTAAAAGAATTATCATTTTGTATAGTAAAATAAATAATTTATTTTTACTATCAATAACTTTTTTTGTCAATAAAAGTAAGTAAACATTTTTATTATGTCAGATAGTTCAATTAAAAAATGTATTTAAAAAATATATTTTTTAAGTTAGTGCAAACATACTCTTAAAAATTGTGTACTTACCACGGGTCTTAAAGATAATAAATAGATAAAAAATTAAAATTTAAAAGGTGAAAGGTTTAAAATCTAGAGCAAACATCAACTAAAACCGTATTTTGGTTTTTTTATAGTTTACGGCCATTTTAAAATATATATATAATCTTTACTATACAATTTAAAAAATTATAAAAATAAAAATAAGTAAAATTTTAATTTTTTAACTTGTTAGAATAATAATTGCACAAGTAAATAGTTGAAGCATCGAGAGTAATATTAAAAATTAACAAATATAATTATATTTTATATTATTTAATTTCATACAAATTAAGGTTGAGTTTGTCTAATACATTATCTAATTTTACCTAAATCAAACATAAAAAATTATTCTCACTTTGTTAGTAATCACACCTCATTACTAATTTATTTATTAATCTCAACTCACTATTAATTTAATGCATGCAATATTATCAAATGGCCGAAACATAATTACAAATACTACAAATATCGGGGGTTAAAATGCAAAATCGAGCACATTGTTTGCCTCTTTGGTTTACAGCTCCTCTCTCCCCGTGGAAACACCTCCGAGAAACAAGCCCTCGCTGGGCAGAGACACAGAGAGAGAGGGAGAGAGGGAAGATTATTTACTCTTTTCGAACTCTTCAAGTCCAAGGTGAGTCCATATTCCTCCCCAAAAAAACCCTAATTTCTTATACTGGTGTCGCCTAAGCTTCAAGATCTTCACATTCCCACAGTTATAGCTGTCTTTATCTGTTTAATGACTTTAATCTATCGCTTTCTCGATGAAATTAGCTATTATAGATCCTTATCAATAATGATTTCTTGATTATCATCATATTCCTGTAATGGAAGTCGTTGCTCAGTTGTTGATTTATTAGCCGTACTCGTTTAATTTGGTTGCGTGTAGTCTCTTGCTCTGAAATTGACTTGGATTTGGGCTGATATTTAGTTATTTGGTTTGGAGGTTTTGTTTGAATCTAATGAAAATATTTTAGTTGTAGAGAAGCATTTTTTTTCTTACTCATAGTACTAATTTCTCTTTGAAACAAATTGGGCACAGATATATTCATCGGCTATGTGAAGAGGCATATCAAATGGGTATTATACCCAAGATACCAACCGCGGATGACTTGTGGAAAATTACATGGAGATATAGGCCTGTTTGGGGAAGTTTTTAGATATTAATTATCAGAAATCATTTTATAAGAAATGTAAAAAAAAATGAGAAAATGGTGCTTTAGGTCTATTAATATTCCTACAGCAGAAAACAGATACTAAAAATAATTTTGGTGCTTCCTGTTACAAATTCTTGAGTAGAACTCACCCTTGAAAATCAAATTGCGAGAGTAGGGTTACTACCAGGTTTATATACACGTGAGTTATCCCTTATTTTAGTAGATGTGGGATAGGATTGTTGCATACCACTACACTCCGCAGCCGACGTTCTTGACGGCCCACTTTATCGATACCAACCCAATGATAGCTTTTTCTCTTTTGGCAGCTTCATTTACCTATTTTTATTTGAGAGCTTAGTTGTCTTAATCCATCCTATATGTCACTCCCTTTGTGACTCCATCCCTAGAGCAGCAACCTATTTGATCTCATAAAGCAGCAACTTATTTGATCTCATACTCAAATACGCTGGGTCCAATCCCATACTGGTCACGGTGGCTGCTTTGATACGAAATAATAAGAATCTCAGTAGCTTGGAAAGAAGGAACTCTCGGCTTCTTCAAGAAGAAAAGAATACTTTTATTCCTATAAACAAAGAATACAAAAATCACACATTCTCCCTCAATAGAAGGGTATTTAAAGAATTCCAATCTCTAGAGCAGTAGAGCTACTAACAAACCCAATCAATTCTCTCTCTCTCTCTCTCTCTATCTCTCTATCTCTCTATGCTGTTACGACTTCCAGCTTAGCTAACAAACCAAAACAGAGCAGCTTTCAGCTTCAGGTAACTAATTTTGAAACTCACAACTTACTTCCCAATTGACCCCTTTGATACATTCCATCTCCAGTACATAAGACTTATATTCAGGCCCTTCTTTATTCTTTCTCTATATAATTTCATAGAACAACAAAACAAATGAAAGTTAATTCCTATTTCATGTTTTCTGCAATGCTGACTACGCAAAACTGTTTTAATTACTCTACGAAATATGGCCACATGTCCTGTTTAAGTTCTGAATAAAACTGTGTACCTGAAATTGGTTATCTTCACATTTAGACAAGATTTTGTAGAAACAATTTGCTTGATACTTGAAACAAATGAAGCAAAATCTTTGAAACCAGTATTAGTCTAATACGTAGCCTAGTTTCTCTCCAATTAGGAGTGGATATGTCAAATTCACAAATCATATTCTTTATTACATTCTCATTATCTTAAGAATTTATTTATTATTTTTTTGCAGGTTGCATGAATCTCTATGGTCAAGTCTTCATCAGAGTTGAAGTGCCACTATGATTTCAACCTTGTAATTCTCGGCGGTGTTTGTAAGTGTTAGCAAACGTGCACAACGAGTACATGCACGAAAGTTAAATTGAACTGTATATAAAGAAGCAATTCATTTATTTAATTATGGAGCCCCTGTGGAAGCTTGCATATCTGTTGGAGCCAGCTCCAGTCACTCTTATACTCACGGCTATAGCGGTGACATCTGGATCTGCTTTCCGAGCCCTAAATTATGGGAAAGAAATGGAGCGAAACCGTGATTTTTCAGAAGCATCCATTACTTTAGATAGGTCCCAAGCACTGATGATCCCGATAATGAGCTCTTGCAGCCTGCTGTTGATGTTCTATCTGTTCTCTTCTGTCTCACAACTACTCACTGCTTTCACTGCCATTGCTTCCGCATCATCCCTTTACTTCTGCCTATCGCCTTACATTGCTCACGTCAAATCACAATTTGGCTTAGCTGACCCTTTTGTGACGCGCTGTTGTTCCAAGACATTTACTCGGATCCAGGGCCTTTTATTGTTGCTATGCTCTGGTATTGTTGCAGCTTGGCTTGTTTCAGGGCACTGGATATTGAACAACTTGTTGGGAATTTCTCTCTGTATTGCATTTGTGAGCCATGTGCGCCTTCCCAACATAAAGATTTGTGCAATGCTTCTTGGTTGTTTGTTTGTATACGACATATTCTGGGTGTTCTATTCTGAGAGATTTTTTGGTGCAAATGTCATGGTTTCTGTAGCAACGCAGCAAGCGTCTAATCCTGTTCACACAGTGGCCAATAGTTTGAGTCTTCCAGGATTGCAACTGATTACAAAAAAACTGGAGCTGCCAGTTAAAATTGTTTTCCCTAGAAATTTATTTGGTGGAGTGGTTTCTGGAGGTAGTGCTGCTGACTATATGATGCTTGGACTTGGTGACATGGTAAACCATTGTTTCTCTTCCGTGACTTCAATAATCTATTGACATTCTTTGCAATTATAGAAGTTAGAGATGTTGTTTACTAAAATTAAAGTACAGTGGTGTGCTGGTTTTAGACTTTTGCGTACAGTTCTCATCGAGTGAACTTCAACTACAATTATAGGTGGTTATTGCCTGCCTTTTTAGGATGACAAGCATCTATTATATCCATGGCCTTTAACTTTATTCAGCTATGTTATTCCTTTGGGTTTGACTTGCAATTGCGTGTGTGGGTGCTTGTGCGCGGGTTCAGGTGCTGGTGTGTGCGTACGTGTGCTCATCAGACTATCTGTAGTATGATGGCGAGTGTTTGTTTTGTAAGGCTTTTGGATTTGCATTATAATTTTGTCATTCGTCTTTATTTTTCCTTGGGGATTCTTGTATCAGTATCAATTGCGACAAAAGTTAAAACAGGGCAATATTTTCTTTATTGGTTGAACACTGTTTTATTTATTTATGCATACCTGGAGGGATGTATACAATTTTGGCAACATATTTACCCAACTGCCATATACTGAGGTGATTAATAGTGTGGATCTCCTAACCTGGTCCTATCTTTCTCTTTTTGTTGCTGCTTTCTTATGTTGCTTTATTTTATTTTGGGGGGGGGGGTGGGGAAGAGGGGGTCCAGCTTTTCTTATGTTGCTTTATAATTATCGAAAGTCATCTAAATATTTGATAAGGTTCATAATTCTCTGAGTTTTTGTGGCTGTGTTGGTTCTGCAGGCCATTCCTGCCATGCTTCTGGCCTTAGTTCTATGTTTTGATCATAGAAAGAACCACTCGGTTAATCCATTGGATTTAGCGCCCTCCAAGGGGAAGAAATATATATGGTATGCCATTTCTGGATATGCAATTGGATTGGTAACTGCTTTAGCAGCTGGCATTTTAACTCGCTCACCCCAACCAGCACTTTTATATCTGGTATGTTATCATTGATATCTAATTGCATATTTTTCTAGGTTAACAGGTAGAATAATTCCAAATTTAATGTTCCTGACAACTTGCAAGGGAAAAGATTAATCCTTTTAAAAGAATTCACTGCACAGAGAGAGAGAGAGAGAGAGAGAGAGAGAGGCCCCTGATTTTGCCATTCAAACACCATCTACCAGATTTGTGTTGGCATGGCACTGCTATTTTTTTAGGAATGTAAATGCCACGAAGTATCTTCTTATGATTTGGCAGAAAAAACACAACTTTTGTGCAGCAAAATAGTTGGGAAATTTGCATGCTGCTAAACACCAATTTATTTCCCGTTGAGATGGCCTCTATGCTTGCTTTTCAGGAACCACTACCTTTTCTAAATTATCACTATTCAACCCACTCTGCCGCTAATTTTCCCCCTTTCTGATGTGTATAGGTGCCGTCTACTTTGGGACCCATAATTGTCCTAGCTTGGATGAGAAAGGAACTGATGGAACTATGGGAAGGAACATCACCAACAACGAACGACAAAACACGTTTAACTGAAGTTTGAGCTTCATCGGCTACACAATGCTTCTTGCAGAGCCGATTGAAATGTGTTTATTCACTTGTGATTGTTCAACCCTTCCCGGACAAACTTTAGTAGGAGCAAATGCTAATTTGCTTCAAAGTTGGAAATGGCTACTTCCTTTTTGGTTTGCAATTATTCCCAATTCTCATATCTCAACAATGAACACAACATATAGGTGAAACTCTACTGTTCTACTTTCTGACCATTGTATTGCATTGCATTGCTGCTACTTTGTAGTTGAGCACCTAAATGTTTGCTTCGACCTGTTGCTTCAATACAATACAATATAAAGTGGCAATCTGTATCATCAGGATTCGGGGAGTACTTGGGGCCTCTCAGGACACTTCAGATTTGTATAGCTCATTTTAAGTTATGCATCTTTTTAGTTTAAGCAACTTTTGTTGGAAGTTATGGAAAGAATGATGACTTTTGTTGAAGTTAGGGGATGCCTTCATCTCTCTCTCTCTCTCTCTCTCTCTCTCTCTCTCTCCAACTGACTTGATGGTCCATCCATTGGGTCCTTGTTTTTTTATAATTATTGATTTTTGTTTGTTTGTTATGGATTGTATGATCTTCCTTTTTTTAGTTTTTGAGATTTTTGCTTATTTTTATCTTTCTAAACTTTCTTTTATCTTTTGTCTAAAATTTGTAACTTTTTGGACAGTAAAAAAAGTAAAAAAAAATGAACTACATGAATATAATTGGAAAAGTTAAAAAAAATGATAAAAAAAAAACAAGAGTTAACTAATGGCAAAAATAAACTACATGAACATAATTTATTAGGCTCATTTTTTGTGACAATGCAAAGTATTGTCAAAAATTGTATCTTTGTATTTTTTAGATAATTTTTTATTTGTCACATAAATTTTGTGTGGAAAAAAATAAATTTGGCACTAAAAAGGTTTTTGTAATAACAATTTTAGCGATAATAAATAAAATGTAACTAAAAAGTAGTTATTAATAACAATATTTTTTATTTATCATTAAATATCATTAAATTAAATTTATGTGACAATTATTTTTAATTTTTTGTGACTATATAAATAATTGTCACAAAATGCATATTATTAAGTGACAACTAATTGTCACGAAAATTTAAGTTTTTAGTAAAATTTTATTCAATTTAATACTTTAATTGACAACTAATTATATTTCACATAAAATAAACAAAACACACTCTAACTTTATTTCAAATAAATCACCTATTATTTAGTAGATTTAGTCAAATATATAACATGTCTTTTGCATATTATTGATATTATTTATAATTAAGTAATATTAAATTATTTACTATAATTTTATTTATATTTTGTGGCAAATAATTATAATACATATATTTGAATTTATAGTCGTTTATCAATATATTTTATAATATAAAAATAAATAAAATTAACTTAACATAATAACAAGGTGTAAATGAGTTAATAACATAACATATATTAGAAAGTGAACGTCTTAAGTTTGATTAATCTTAACATTTTCTAGTTACTTACGGTGAGTTTCATCTTAATTGATTTCTCATCATAAAAAACGTGACATTATATTATTTTATTTTTAAAATAGACTTTTTAATATCTAAAAAATAAATTTTAATACGTAAACTTCATAAATAAAAATTTTAACGTCCAAGGTCCAACTCATTAAAAAGCGTGATTTTTTTTAAAAATGCCAAGCAAACAGATAACTTTATCTATTTTGCATAGCATATCAAACATATAAATTTATCTATTTAATATTCATTTGTTTGTTATGCAAAATAGATAAAATTATTTATTTACATATCAATACAGATAATGCATAAATATACAAACAGATAAATTTATATATATATATATATACATATATATATATAAATAATTTTCTATCCTGATAATATTGATCAAAATAGAAGGCGATGGAAAGGATTATGACAATTGAAAAAGACAATAAAAGAACTAAGGCAGACAATAAAAGAACTAAGGTATCTTCATTTCAAAAAAACTTTACGTGACAAACAGATTATCTATCGCTGGAATATTTTTTTGAGAATGAATCTTGCGCGTTAAAAAAAAATACTGGATAAAAATCAATATACAACATATAATTTGAACTTCTTTCTAATTTTTCGTTTTTTAATTTGATTTTTAGTGACAGAGATTATTGTCACTAAAAAATCAACAATTTTTAACTACTATTTATTGCCACTTAAAGTTATATTTTTATATTTTAAAATACTGTTTTTAGTGACGATTACTCTCTATAGTGATGAAATTTGTATACATTTAATTACAAATTAAATTATTACAAAAATTCATTATTTAGTGGCAACATCTCTTTTACTAATATTACACGTTTTTGTAACAAGATTAATAAGTTGTCACTGTATATTTGTAGCTACAAACTATTAAAGACAACCTATGATGATTCATTTATTGTCACTAAAATTTTTTAGTGACAAATGATAAATATTTTATGACAATTTCTAATTGTCACTCATTAATCAATTTTCTTGGAGTGCTGTAAATATTGTTAGTAAAAATTATGGTCATCACATGATCGTATTAAATGCATATGTGATTCTACTGCTTTAATTCTTTTAATTCAACTACAATGCAAATTGTGAACCACCAAACTTGTTATTATGTTGGGGTTTAGTATTCTTGAAAGTGAAATTAAAGATAAATTCTATTTTAAGAAGTTCATTTAGGATAAATCCCAATCAATTTTACATTATTTTTTATAAGTCTTTTTTTAATATTAATCTAATTG
>JAOTRH010000025.1:16851400-16871559 GCA_034768845.1 Heliamphora exappendiculata | reverse complement strand
ATTAAAAGATAATACATTATTAAAGCAAAAGAATTATCGACCTAAAGCGAAAAGCTATATGCTAAGCTAGGCAGCATTCCTTGCTTGTGAAATGGGCATGTTTTGAAAAACTTGGCTAATTTACAAACTCCGTAAGTCATTGGAATTAAGGCCCTTTTCTTTCAATTTTGATTTATGAAATTTTAAAGGCAAGCTGAACTGCTGGAAAGGAAACGGCAGAAAAAGCTTCGGCAGAAAGAGCAGAAAGTGAAAGAGCAAGCAAACGGGGAGAGCGCAGATTCAAAGGATGTCACTGCTGATGCATTGGAAAGTTCACCTTCTGCGGAAACATCCAGCTCTTCAGTTGAATTTGAATCCAGTTCAAATGCCCTAGAGACATTGGTAGATCATGGTCCGCCTCTTCTTGAAGCTGTCCAAACCTTGAACATTGAAGAAGATGCAGATAGTGAAGTTCAATTTGGATTTAGCAATGAACACTTTGATTCAGGCACCTTTCCAAACATTGAACGTCGAACAGCTCGGGGAAATGGTCATCGACATTTAGTTATTTCTCGATGGCAGGTGCCAAAATCGCAAAGGAGTGGACGAAATGGCTCTCATTCAAGTCAGAATCCCCAATTATTGAAACTTGAATCCATGCAGAAGCATGGTGTCTCAGGGGATCCAATGGCTGCTCCAGTTGTCAATGGCTATAAAGTTTGGACCAGGAAACCAAAATCAGAAAATGATGGGGAGGGCTTGAAATTCAGATTACTGAAAGAGGCAGTAAACCAAACAGATCAAAATAAGAACAGTGAGGTGATGATTGGATCTATATCGGTAACACTAGGGAGCTGTATTCCCCAGCAGCAGGGTGATGGTCTGGCCGAAGGTCAAGATCATTCCAGCACCGAGCATGCAATGTCAAAGAACAGTGGTCAGGAGAAGGCCACAAAATCTGATCATGTTCAGGCTGGTTTAAACCGATCCACGGTTAAGCTTTGGATGCCAGTGAGCCGGCACGACATCCGTGGCCTTATGCCAGTCCAAAGTGGCAGTGAAGAACCTAGAGAGAACGCAATAATCGGGAAGGGCAATGATCGAATGGTGCCCAGTGAAAGCTGTCTAGGGTCATGTGCTTCAGGTGATAATAGCTATGAGAGTGGCAACAATTCTCACCCACTTGAGGAAGGAAGTGTGCAGCCCAATGGCTCACTGTTTTCTAGCCATGCTGCAAAAGCTTTTCTCGCACAGAGTATGCTCTCTCTCTCTATGAGTCTCTCTCTGGGCAAGAGATCACTTGTCCCGAAGATTAGATGTTTCTGTCTCAATCTATTGAAAACTGTTGGATATGTCTCGAGATTCCTGTTCTTTAAGATTCTCAAATGATCTAACGGTTTTCAATGCATTATGACAGAAAAACATTGTAATTTTTGGAACAGAAGATCTCTTCTCGTCTCTCTACCATGATCTGACTTCTAATTGGTTTTTTGGTCCATTTACTCCGATGACTGATTGTCTGTGATTCCCATTCAGGATGGAAGGAGGCTGTTGCAGCAGACCATGTGAAACTGGTCCTATCCCCAGAACCCGAACCTCCCGACACTGAAAATGAGTCTCAAGTAGTTACACCACCACCAGATCCTCGTGAAAGTAGCGTTGTTGGCAATTCAAATAGGCCACCGGCCAATGTGGGGGCTTTTGAGTCTTCAACGGTTGAAACAGTTAAAGCCAAGTTCAGAATAAAGCTCAAAAAGGGTGGAATGATAAAGTATGTTCCCAAACAGAGAACTGTTATCTGAGGAAGTGATCGAGTTGTTGAATTTGTTATGTTACGCCTGATGTGCAGTTTAACCCACCGCATTTCCCATTCAAATTCTTAGCACAGAGGTTCCAGTTTTTACTAGTGGTCTTCTGTTCCAGAAACTGAAGAAACATTTTGCCGGAAAATCGTTTTCGGTTCCTGTCCTTTTTCCTTTTGATGGGCTGTTATAGCATTTTGATTAGTGAGGTGTTTTTTTGTCTCATTGTCTAGATTTCTGTAATAAATTGGGGTTTTTTTTTGTGTCACTTAAGAATTCCATTTGTGCCCTGTTTTTAGGCCATTTATCGGTTTTAGTATTTTATCAATTGGGTTAGTTCTAAGAGTGTACAAAAGATTCGAAAATTTAAAAATTGAATCAATTCGATATCTATGGATTGAGTTGGTTCAGTTTTTACAAGTAATTGATTTGGTCTTGGGTATCTCAAAAAAAGTAAATCGATAATATTAGTTCGGTTTCTGGTTTAATCTGGTATTAATTTGAATTAACTCGAAAATTGAATATATCATTATCGGTTATGAGATTTATATATATGAATAAAATAATAACCATTAAATTACATATATCATTATTATGAGATTTATATAAAAAAAATAAAAAAATTTCTAACTCTATAAATTTGAAAAGAAAAGTTATTAGATTAGATAATGATTATGAATATGCTCTGATTGTTTTTTAAAATAAATAATTTCACATGAGATTGAGATTATTTGTTAGATGAATAAGAGATTATCTCATATTCATAGTATTAATAATGTTATAATTTTCTTGGTATTATTAGTAACAATTTTTAAATTGTCTCTCTTTTTGCTTAACAATAAAAAATAGTTCTACAAATTTTGTTTAATTTTTTATTCAATGTAAACTAAATTTTTCATCACACACATAATTTATTTAATAATTTTCTAATATTAACAAAGCATATAAAACTCATAATATTACTCATCTTTTTTATTTTATCTAATTTCATTCTATATTCGACCAAATTCCATTTTATATTCAATGGTGACTCTAAGAATATTTTTTTAAGGTGGTAGTCAGCTAATTCAGGCATGTTATATCTCATACTGAGATAAATTTAATATATTGCTACGAATTTATTTTCATAAAAAAACTTCTAAATAAATAAATTTTTACAATTATATCCGATTATTTTTTACATTTTAAAATTATTGCATAATATCATTATCAATACCATTAAATACATTTTTTCAATGTATGTAATAATTTGATTGTATATTTAAGTATTCAATTAGGGTGCTCAAATATTTGATTGAATGGTCAATTCTTTTAACAAGATGTTTAAGCATTTAAATTATCAATAAAAATACTAAATTTATTTATACATATAAAAAATTAAAAAATTTAAAATCTTTTGTTGAACACCCTAACTTATATATTCTTCTATATTTATAAAACTTACCTATAATTTTAAATAAATTATTATTGTTCAAATTTGTTGAACTTAGATCCTGCATGCCAACTTGGCTTTTTTATTTATTTGGTTAAAAAAAGCAAAAAATTTAATCTTACCCCTTCGATAGAAAAGCAAAAAAAATAAATAAAAAAAAATATAAAATACAAACTCCTAAAATATTTAAATTAAACTCTTATTACTTTTTAAATACAATAATACTTCTTATTTATAACGTATTACTACCGCTATTAATTACATATAATTACCAATATTAAATATATAAAATAATAAAAATATCAATTTTAAACAAAAAATTAAAAAAATTATTTTTTTATTCAAATAATTAATTTTTAAAAAATTAAATTATCAAACAATCTATTTTAAACACAATTTATCTTTTTAACTAAAAATAAAAAAAAATTTAATTTTTAAATTAATTATCAATCTCTGACGCCACAAAAAGTTAAATTTGTACAAATACTAATTGCATTCCACGTATCAGTTTCTGTGACCACACTCTCGCAATCATCCTCGCTTGCACTTGATCTTTCACCACCACCCTTAAAATCCTCACTCTCACACATTTCTCTGTAATCTCTCTCCATTCTCTACCACTTTTCTCCGAAAAACTTAATTCTAAACAGATTTCACTTTTTTTTCTCAACCAGAAACAAAATGAAGAACAGATGAGTCTAAACGATTTTCTCTTCCATCCACGATCTTTTCCCTTCACACGCAACCAAATCCCAAGCAAATTCTCTCTTCCCAAACAGAACCATAAAGCGAGAATCATCAACAAATATATCCAACAATGTCCGGTGGCGTTGGTCCGAGCAGCGACATCCGTCTCCCGAAAGAAGAACCACCGATTCCCTTCACTAAAACCCAGCAAAGCCCACAAACCGCCGGCGGCGGTGGATTCTTCACCTTCCGCCAGCTCAACGCGCTAGCCATCGCCGCCGTGCTCGCCGCCAGCGGCATGGTGAGCGTCGAGGACTTCGCCTTCGTAATCTTCTCTTTGATCTACGTGTTCTTCATATCAAAAGTTGCGTTCCCCATTCTCTCCCCAACTTCCGTCGAACCAGTTTTCGGCCGGAACAACAAAGTTCTTCGTCTTTACATATTGTTTGCTGCCATCGTCGGACTGTTTCTTCCAATCGTTTACATTTTTGAAGGCATCTTCGAAGGCGACAGGGAAGGGATCAACGCGGCGGCGCCACATGTTTTTCTGTTATGCGGTCAAGGATTCATGGAAGGGGTGGCGTTCTCAGGTAGGTTTTCGTTGCCGATCCAGGTTTTCGTGCCGGTTTTTTACAATTCGAGACGGATTTTCAGCCTTGTGGAGTGGATGAGGGCTGAGTTTTCGAAGGTGGGTGAAGAAAACAGTGGAAGTACAAGGAGAGTGTACATTGGAAGAGGCCTCGCCATGGCTAACATGGCTTTGTGGTGCTACAATCTGTTTGGGTTTTTGTTGCCTGTCTTTCTTCCTAAAGCTTTTAAGAAGTACTACTCTGTTTCCAAGGCTAAAGACTAGGCATAAAATAGGATACTGGACTAGTTTTTTTGAAAAATTATTAGGTATTTTTCTTAATAGGAACGTAGTACTCTTTTAAGATACAGAGAGAAGTGAGTTAGTCTTTCACTTAATTAATAAGTTGAATTTAAATATTTTTTTATTACACTATTATAGAATAATATTATATGACGTCATTTCGAAGTGTTCTGTAATTAATTATCATAATGTGGAGATGTATCATTGGAGGTGTTGATTTCTTTCTATCTTTTTTTTTTCTTTCTTTGTTTTTCGTTTTCATATTTGGATTGCTTGAGGCATTCAAAATGCAAGTCTTGGACTTTTTGGTGTGGATTTTTTGCTGTAATATGTGGATCTTTGATCCTTTTGATGGGGATTTTGAGGTGCAATGCGAGCTTTTGATGTGTGATGTTATTGAGAGCTTGTGCTGCTAATATTTGCCTGCATAACCAATTAACAATCCAAGACCTTCGGGATCTAACCTTTTCTTGCCCGTACAATTTCCCCAACTCTCCACGCATCACATATGTTGCATGGATTAAAATATGGTAGCGTTGATTTCGATTAATTCTTGTATCAATCAAAGATATTGAGACACAATAAAAATTTATATTTCTTATGAATTTTCAAGTAATGCCGAACACATTTTACATTTTTATTCGAGTGTCGAGTGTTAAACACAGTACTTTGTACATTTAAAAGAGAATATAACATAGTACATCACATTCTGGATTGGACCAAAGGGGTACTAATCCACCTAAATCCAAAAAGCAGCTCAGGAAAGGCGAATGCAAAAGAAACGTAAGACTTCACCCTCAACCTACAAAAAGCACAAAGAACAACAAAGAATCTAACATGAAATCAATATAGGTGGTGGTCCAAGTATGAAGTTGAGTTTGCAAACTCTGATCCAGTATCACCTCTTTTTGGGATCGAGCTGCTTTCTTATGGAGCAGGAGGACAAAAAGGAACTAAATGCTTACAACTGTTTCCAATCACAAGAACTAACAGAAGGCAGAACTAAAGCCGCATTTAAAGGGTACCATTCCGGCCTATTATTGATAGGAATTTTGGAACCCGGTCTTAGTGCTTCTTGTGCAAATCCAAGGACCACACAACTAATTGGAACCCGGAACCATGAAACAAGCTTGGCAAAACATTGAGAATGGAATGACATGATGAAAGGAAACACAAACAAAAATCACCCACTACATGGGACTAAAGATAAGACTAGGTTATCCAGTGAACTAATTCACGTAAAAGCACATTTCAGACAAAAGGGGAACTGAAGAGACAGAGATTTAGTGCTTTTTCTAAAAGATTCTTCAACCAAGATGCCAAAGCCATAGTACGTTAATCTCTTCAATAATGCCTTAGGCGTTATGACTTTCACATTTGTCGATAGGAAAATGATTTTGGCACTCCCCTTTTAGTCATATACTCCTTGGTTTTTATTAGGAAAAGTTACAAATTGCCTTCAAGTATTTAGGCAAAAAGAAAATATGGAATCGGGAGAGAATGAAGGGTATTTTTGCAATTTCTTTACTAACGGCAAAAAAAAAGTGTGCACTAAAATCATTTCCCTTGTCAGTATATGGAAATTTATTGCCAACAAGGTTCTCAAACTACCAAGGTACTGTCAATATGAAAAGTAAAAGTTAAATACTTACAGCATTATTTGCTCATTCCTCAAAGCCACTCACAGGGATGGTCACCGCAGACGGAATTAAAAAAATGAAATTAATTCATACGCCTGAAATAATTCTGAAATGAAAATTCCAAGCAAACAAGAGCTGACCATTGTTTAAGGCTAAAAGCTACAAGCCACTGCAAGGGGTTCTCATCTCTCCCTCTCTCACTCCCTCCCTCCCTATTTTTTAAAAAAATTATTTTTTGGAGCTTTCCTCAACATACAGGATACCCGAAGGAATAATTAGGGCAGGGTGAGCAAACACACTTACATGCCATTGCAAAAAAATATTGCCCTAGTTCCAAGCTTCAGACAGCAGCACAACCCTTCAAGCACATTGTCCAAAACTGCTGAAGCTGCACCTTATGCCGCATGGGTCATTTACCAGTGGATCATTGTTGTTGGTCCAAATCTGTTTAAGAAATTAAGCAACTTAAGAAATAAGGAACTGATGACTTTTGCTTAAGTTGTAATAATTGCAATCGCACCATCAGCCAAAAAGTCAAAGCAGAAGGGATTTCTTATAGAAATGGTCAAAACGGTATCTTCCCCTTTCATATATCAAGCATGAGAAACATAACTAAGGTCACATGGTGAGATAAGAAATTCAAGCCTAACCGATATCTGTTTGTCAACAAAATACAGAGTAACCAATGAATGCTTGATTTTAAATATTAAAAAATAATTGCAAGGAATCCACCTTGGTGAAGGAATAAAAGCAAACCTGTATATCTCTTCAAAGAACCATTGCCATTAACAGGTGTTGATACAAGCCTCCTCTCTTGGCCCAAAGACAGAATCTCCTGCATTCTTTCAGGCCAAACAGAGTTCAATCTCCTAGCAAAATCCTCCACTTCCCTACAGTTTACATATGGATATATAAAGAGGGATGCAATTAGAATGAAATAAATTTCCATATGGGAAGGCAAAGATACACTCTTATAGAATTAAGAGATCAAATTAAGCAGAAAAGAGACAATTTGGTTTCAGTTTTTTCTTGACTAGAAGGGGCTGAGAAATAAAGAAATCAAGAACTTCCTCCACTAAAGATTTTCAACAAATGACATTCGCATAACCATCGAACCTGTCAAGTTCTTCCTTCATGGCAGGATCTAATTCATCATCAATATCAACATCCTCAAACTCAAGCTTAGATGAAAGGGCGACAGATGCAGAATCCTGCAATTTTGAGGTTTTAGTTGGAGTGGTCACATTGTCAGGCTTATCAGTCTGGCAATCAGAAGACACAACATTAATTGCTATATCAAAAGACACCAGTAAACCAAGGCCGCACAGAGTATAATTGTCGTCCCTAAATGGAGATAACTAATGAATAATATTCTAATTAAGAAGGTACACGTGTGAGGCAAAATGGAAGATAATAGCGGCCGCAACCTTCATATGGTTTCCACTCTCATTGTTTGAAGATGAATCCTTTGGTTGATCTTTTCTCCTCCGATTCTTCTTTTTGCTTTTAGCAGCTCTAACCCCTTTTGAGTCTGTAAAGCAGAACACCTCCAATAAAATTGCAAAGAAGAGAAACTAATATTCAATTGTTGTTTTTGAAGACCAGAAATCTAATGCTACCATCGAGTATAGGGAAGTAATTTCACCATGCCTCACAAAAAATAACACTAATATGCACACGTATCATATCGTACTTACTGAATCATTCACCAGAAACCATAAATTCAAAGACTGCAATAGTAACTGATGATTTGTAGAACAAAATTTGAAAGCATAAATTGTTTTTCAGCACTAATAATAGCAACCTTATCAGCCAGTTTTCTGCAAAAACCCAGAAAAGCATCCCACAGACAAATCAACCCCAACCATTGTGCATAATCCTATTGGTGATTTGTATGTATAAGTAAATGACATTATTTCAACATCTAATGTATTCATAAATAGCTCTCAAATGTTAACGCCATATGGAGGGCCTAATTGCACAGCCTCTATCTGTTCCTATATCATATACACTCTCCTAAGGTTGCCTTCCTCTGCTACCTCTCAGATTCATTTTCTCTATAGTTCAAAAGTTCATGGACAGTGGGATTAATTGCAGAAACATTCTACCATTTATGAAGATGATGGAGCCAGCAAGAACCAAAAAGGATGGAGTAGAAACAATGTCCACATACCTCCATTGCCACCATTTATAAACAGCAAGAGATCATCCACTGAGCGATCATCAACATGCTCTTCCTCAACTTCAACATTCTGAAACACAAGGAAAACATATTTGCAATAAGAGCAAACAAACATATAGATAGTACAGTTTTAATAACATGGCATTGCACTAGACTGACAAAAAGGCAAAAACGAGGGCTCCAAAGAAGAAAAGTTAATGTAAACACCTTTAATCGTTCCTTCTCTCTTAATTCTTTCCTCTTTCTGGCATATAACCGATTCAAAAGCCTGATACGCGGATCATCAGTTATGTTTCTCAAAGGCTCCAACTTCTCCTCCTGTGATAGCACTACATGAGAAACAATGGAACAAACAAAACTACAAAAACATCAACTTCATTTGACAACAATCACCTCTGTAAGATCATCAGGTAAATTAAATGTTTCACGTATTTCCTCAGGAGTTTTCCCTTCGATCATTCTAGCAAGTGCACGACTCGTGAGGTCAACCAAAGGTCTCAACTGGAGACTGTCAGCAGCAGACGTCAACTCGCATAACTTTTTTGTATCTAATCGAACGAACTTTTCATCAAATGTTTTCCGCTCCTAGATGCAAATAAATAAATAAAATCAAGCAAAGTCAAAAGACTCAAAACTACTCAAAATTATAATCTATATCACCTTATTCACTCCCTCGCTCCCAAAAGATGGGAGAGGGAGAGGGAGTTGGGTAAAAGGTAGGAAGGAACTTAAAAAACACATCCGAACTCCCTAAAATATTGCGTAGAGAAGTTTGCTATTTATCAAATTCATATTTGTTTCAGTATACTTCATTAAGAGCTACAAAAATGTTATCAATACCATCCAGAAAAACTTGCCAATATCAGAGTCTAAAACATATCGAACCTTATTAGAGCGACCTGATACTTGATGAAACCGACAGTAATCAAGTATTAAGCCCAAGATAGGAGGATTGACTCGTTGAGGAAGAGATATAGCATAGTTTTTGGAAGATCCCATGCCTGTTTGAAGTACTTCTCGACATATCATAGGGCAAAACATGGCAACCTCTTCCTCCACTTGTTGGATCGAACCATCAGCAGTTTGAACCCAGATGTAAGATTTCATCTTCATATGTAAAAGAACAAACTAAATTAAACAGTGACCATAACAAGATGAATAAGACTACATCAACGGCAACAAAAATACTCTAGTGACCTAAATCGGAGTCTTTCATTATACATCTTGAACCTCAAGTCCAAAGTATCATCAGTAACATGGAAAACCACAAAATTTACAAAGAAACACCTTACCCAAGGTTATAGAACATTCATTTAGTACAAATGTTACATAATATTTAGTACAAATGTTACATAATAGAAGGATATGGTGATCACGAATCACAAGTTTGTCAATGAAGAGATGATCTAATTGCATTAGAGTCGGTAATCGATTTATGTGCAACACAAGATTTCGTGCATTGGAACCGATGGTTATGGACCTGACAACATTTTCTTAGTGAAAGTTGAGAAAATGCTTTCATTGTTGTGGAATAAGAAGCCTTTTTATTCTAATGCACATGTTTAATTTTTTTAGAGCTATTAGAACAAGGCCAGGGATATCATTTGTTTTGTTTGGTTTAAACAGTTAGCAACATCAACAAAATTCTATGATCGTGTTGTCTAAAAGAAAAGGAGGTGAGAAGGAAAGAATCTCAAATATCTAACAATAGTCGAATAAAATTATCTTCTCTGTCTGCATAGAAAGATTTCCAGAACAATTATTTTAGCATACCTCTGGTTTGACAATTGCCATTGTACCTTCTGACATCACACTGTGAACAATTTCTCTTCTTGAGTTTCCTAGAAAGGAGCCACCCTGTACCTTCAACTTCAAAAGCTTGGAAGCAACAACGGGATTGGAAGTTTTCCCTTCTTTAAAAGAGGTAATTTGTGGAGTAAGCATACACTCTTCTCCAATGCATTCCAAGTTGGTACTTTCCCAAATCCCAATGACAAAAGTACGAGCATTTTCTTTTTCCTTAAGAAGAGAGCTTCATCTTATCCTGTCACTCCTTGTACAGGTGTGGGAAAAAAAAGATTGAATCAAGAATTCGTGAGATGCTATGCCAAAAAATGGACAGTTTATTTTTATTAAAAAAAAAAAGGACAAGTGAAAATGCAACAAAGTATAAACGGTTCCAACATTATTTATGCCGTAATAACTACATGATTTTTTTTTTGCAAAATCAAACTATTCTTTTTACTGAGAATTAAATAGAAACTGAAAATATTCATAATCAAATCAAATGAAGTTCAAAATGCATATAAATATTCGCAGAAGAAAATGGCTTAATCAAATGCATCCTAAAGGAGAAAAACAATTGGATATCCCCCAACTTATAAATAAAAACAACTGGATATTTCCCAACTTTATAAACAAGAAAAATTCCTACTACTAATATGATGGACAGAGGTATGCTGAAGTAGCAAACACTGTTTGTAGAGCCCATCTTAGTTTTTCTTGATGCCGACATATCAATTTTTTTCCTTTCAATTTTTCCTTTCTGTCTTTCATTTTTTCTTCAAGACATGTAGGATTGTTAAGGGGATAGAGGGTTAGTTGCCATTTGTAAAGACTCGAGTAATTATTGACCCAATAAATTGAATAAAAAGTCAAAAAGCACGGCCTAATATGCTTAAACCCAAATTATTATTACTAGTTCATGTGTTTCTACCTATATCAGATTAATTTTTCATCTCCTAACAATGTAGAATAAAATACCACAATATCTCCCACTCAAATACGTAATGTCATTGTCATGTTACTCAGATTCTTTCTTGGTTGACGTTATGAATAGCAACTCATTACTAGACACAGAGCGGCCTATTAGCGTGTACAAGGTATACTATCTTAGAACATCTATTTTTTCCTCTTTGGAACCTCTACTTCTCTATTTACAACATCACAAAGTTTTTAACGAAACTAGGGTTGGCTCTAATATCATTTATAATAACCTAAGGTCCCAAGTAAATTGTTGACCCAATAATTTGAATAAAAAGGCTAACAATTGTTAAGTTTTTTGTTTTTTTCTCCAAAGAATATCTTTGTACTTGCACTCATTTAATATAAATATTAGTAGATTAGTAAATGAGGAGAGAACCCTAATTGTAATTCTCTTCTCTCTGTCACATTATTTCCTTTCTTCTCTTTTCTTCTAAGCCGCTTCCAGCTCATCAAATCTAACTTGCTATCAGAGCGTAAATCATTCTATCCACTTTAAAAAATAAAGAAAAAATCAAGCACCCCATGATAACAGACCCAAAAAAAAGACTACACGTGACAAATCTCAAAAAGTGGTTGCACGTGAGGAGGATGTTAGAATAGTCAATCCTATATTTCTTAGGTATGAAATAAGTGATAATTTAATATAATGTTAAGACCTCTTCATCTAATAGCTCAAACTTTTAGGTTAGATTCAAAATTTTCACACAATATCAGAACTTCGATCTTTCCTATCATAATATAATTTTATTTTTTTAGAGCTTCATGATGTAATATCTTTTTTTTTCTTGCATCCCTTCAATTTTGTTGTCAATTGCAAAAAAAAAGGAAAAAAAAATTACTCACATGCTCATATAAAATCGTTTGATACCTTTTCCATATTTTTTATGATTTTTGGAAAAAATAGATTTTTTCCCCATAAATCGCATTCAGCACTCTATTTGATGTTGTCTTTTGGTTCCAATAGAATCCTAAGGCTTCGATTTGACATGTGGAAGGTTTCTTTGGAGGTTTGAGGCACAGATGTTTGAGTTTCAAGCGAAATAAGGCTTTGGTTTCTAATTTTCTACTATCAATAGTTAAGTTCTTGCTCTTTTTTGAGTTTTTTTCATGTTGCGCTATAGTATATTATACTCATTGAGTTTGTCAACCCCTCCCGTACTAAGCCCTCGTACTCCCCAAAAGTGAGTTGGGGCGGGATCCCATGATCCAGTTCGTCTTCTAGAATCCGTATGCGAGCAAATAGCTCCGCTTCTAGATTTGTTATTAGTGCTTGCGCTTGCGCATTTGGAAGGACTATTTTTGCCACCTAGAAAGATTTTAGGAGCACGATGATTTCAAAAGAATCTTCCCTCCAACTCAATCCCAAGGAATGGCTGTAAAAAGCCAGCTGGGCACGTGTTGGTTCTAACCAATTGGAGCATTGAGTTTTTGCTGGATTTTGTTCTAGAGCTCACTTCAATGATATATCTACTTAGATTTATTAGAATTTGTACATTGTGGGCTCATTTTATGAGGGTCAGTTGACTTTTCTCATTGTCATTGATTTCAATCATAGTTGTGGACATGTTGGAGGACAGTACATCTTTTATGGGAAATGAAAAGCGTGAGTTGAGTTGTTTTGGCAATATAAGCTCCCCCAAGATTGATAATAAAACACCTCTAATTCTTGTGCCATGTGCTCTATCTCTATTATAGGACTCCAAACAAAGATTTACTCTCCTCAGTCCGGCAATTGCTAAACCACAAACTTAGAATCAAATCAAATAATTGCTAACATCCAACTGAATTAGACTAATATGAAGGGATGGGCAAAACATCTGGGTATATCTCTAGTGACACCCAGCAACCAACCACTGAGAGACCTGTTCACAAACGATGGAGTGAAGAAAATGCGCATTATTATGTCTTAATTGCTAAATTCTACGCAACCTACTATTAGTCGTAGCTTTCTACTGTTAGACACCGCTTATTTGGTAAGCGGTGTCTCACACATATTCTCAAATTGGTAACGATGCACGCGTATAAATTAAGGAAGAAGATTTGTGGGTTAGTCCACAAAGATATATCTCTAATTGTGTATTATGCAGAGATGAACAGTTTGTGACGGGAGATTGAATTTAAGCTACTTGTAGTTATACTGCCGATGCGACTACATTTTAGGAAATGGTGGACAATGAGCATGCTTACGACTTTTTTGTTGGCCTTAATATCGAGTATGATAAGATCCGAGTTCATAATTTAGACCGCAATCCTTTTCTTGCTTTGAGACAGTTCTATGCTCATATTCAACAAGAGGAGAGCAAACGTAATACCATGGTACTAACTCCCAATCAGGAGCACTCTACCATTTTTCTTATAACATAGGTGTTTCTCGTCCATCTTAAGCTAATTGGGCCGGAGTCACCTCGCATTTGGATAACTGATAGCTAATCCTGAAAGCTATGAAATTAACGATCGTAGTAAACCTTTAGCGAACCCAAAAGGACTCAAATTAACGACCTAGGAGGAGTGCTCTGGTTTGGTAGCTACTCCTATTTCATGGAATGGCAAGTTTTATTATTCCAAGAATAGTGATAATAGTGGTCCGGTAGATCATGATTAGCAACGATGTAACCATTGTGAAAAGACTCATCATGCTATAAAGCACTGTTGGAAGTTGCAAGGGCATCTCCATTAGGGATGTCGTGGTGGCGATCCAATATGTTCCTATACCCATATTTTTAGACTTTAGGAGGGATATCGAGTGATACTGGGACACTTTCTCAAAATGAGCTGCAAACTCTCAGGCATCATCGTTTGGATCATCTATCTTTTGGTGTTTTAAAATGCCTTTTTCCTAGTTTAGTTAAGTATTATCCTAGGAATAGTTTTGTTTGTGATGTTTGCGAACTTGTAAAACATAAGTGCTATGTTTATCCTTCAGTTAATAAAAAGTGTTTTTCCCTCTATGGTTATTAATTTTGATGTGTGAGATCATTTCTCTATCACTTCTATTTCTAGTTATCGATAATTTGTTACCTTTATTATTTGTTATTTTCTTGTCACTTGAATTTATTTGATTTGCACAAAAAAAGAGGTATGTTCTTGTTTCATGTACAATGGTGAATACACAATTTGGCACAAAAAAAAAAGAAAAAAATTCAAGAGATGATGGAACAAAGTACATTGATGGCACCTTTCGATCGTACATTGATGACCATGATCCATGATATTTTTTTTCAAATGAGTTAGGTTGGTACTCTAGAACATAATGGAGTGGCCGAATACAAAAATCGTCATCTTGAGATACTCATTCTCTTTTGTTCAAGGATAGAGGGATAGAGGGATATAGGGACAAGTGGGGCCAGCCTCCAATGAATTTATATTTTGCCCTCACAACTTTTTCCATTAACTCCTTTATATCTCTGACATAATTAAAAGGCAAAATCAGAAAGTCATTCTCATTTTCACATTTTTCGCCGACATAGTGAGCGTGAGGGATCTAGGGCTAGGATTTCTGACTTTCCAAGAAAACTCAGTTATCGCCGTCGCAACACCTCTGACAAAGTTATCATCGCTTCTCCTTCTATACATATCTTGAGCACTAATCTGCAACCTCTGCAGATCTTAGATCTGCATCTGGATTGGATCTACCGCAATAATCCGATCTTCCGGCGGTTGAACTGGAATCACCAATTCTGGAGTCGAATCTTGGACTTTCGCCGCCACTGTAAGCGGCAGCGGTGGCGTTCCTTTATCTAAACCAAACAAGAAGTCCACATTATTCAACGGTGCAACTATCGAAGGTAGAGCAGGCAACTGCTTGCCTCACGCCACAACTCGCCTCATGTCGCTCGCCTCCCGCCGCCGTGCTGCTCGTCAGCCTCCACGTACTATACAAAAAAAAATTTTAATTTTTATATTTTATGGTGCCCTAAATCTAATTTATGAATTTTTTATTTGGTGAACTAGAACTGATGCTAAAATAAAATGTATTTAATTTTCAATTTGCTTATTTAATTTGGTGCATTTGTGAATTATGACTTGTAGAGTTCTTGTTGAATTTTTACTGAACTGTTGTGACTTATGGGATTTTTGTTATTAAAATTTTGTGACTTGTGAGATTTTTGTTGAATTTTTGCTGAATTGTATTTAATTCTCTAACTTATAAATTGTTGAATTTTTGCGACTTGTAGGGTTTTTGTTGAGTTTTTGCTGGTTGTTAATTATACCTATTTTTTGTTTACATTAGATTTAAAATTATGAAAAAATAATCTATATAACAAATTAGGATAGATTTGATGTGGCATCTATATATTGGATCTAACGGTCCTCTTCTTTCTAAACAATTCAATGGTGAGATAAAGTTTATTGGGACTTTTGTGTTTTTGATTGGTTATTATTCAGTTCAAATATAACTACCAATTAGGATGTGATAATTGTATATTTTTAAATTAAATTTTTATTATTTAATTTGAATATTTGAGCAATCTATTGATCTGCCACTACTTTTTTTTTTACATTTGTTATCTCTTATAACTTCAGTCGTCATTGCAAGCCACTAAATGTTTTTAAAAAAATAGTAGTAGTGGTTATAGGCACGGGTTATACCTAGCATATCTACAGTTCTAAAAATATGCCCTTATTGAACAATAATCTTGGCTCCGTCCCTGCTCTTGTTCACTATGTATGTTCCTAAATCCTTATGAAGAGAGGCTCTACTTGTTCACTATGCATTTCTTTTCTCTTATGTAAACTAACCAATCGAAATGAATGAGAATTGACTATTTTTTCTTGCTTGCCTATCCAAATAAGATGGAGAGAAAACACAATTCTCAATCTTCTTTTCTTTTCTTTATTACTTAAGTAATCTTTTTTTTTCTTCCCGCTTTTCTCTCATGGATTCCCAAACGGGCTGTAAGTATTGAAATCATCATCACAGAAAAACAGCCAAACGGCAACTCCAAAATCGTGGCAGAGCCAGCTGTACAATCTAAAGGGGACATGTAGTCTGATGCCGAATCAACTACTATTCACTAAACGCTGAAACAGCTAAAGCATTACGCAATTCGACTCTGTGATTTGCATTTGCAGAAACTTATTCAAACACTCGAAAGCTCTACACAAGTAATCTTAAGAAAGGAACAGTGATATGAAGACAGGTGGCAGTGATGAATATTGCTTATATATCAAACTGAATTCCCAAAAAAAAAAAAACTCTACAACATTTCCCATATCACGACCAAGAATCAACCTTAATTAAACAAAGGTTACTTTTAACTAATAGATTCCATAATATTTAACAATCTGAATAAATTGTGAGATTCAAAATGAAAGCTTTGCATACCTGAAAGATAGGGCCAGGGTCAGTTTCCAGATAATTGACGGTCGTCGATGAATAAAAGGGAGGTGTATATATATATATATCTATATATATATATATATATATATGTGTGTGTGTGTGTGTGTGTGTGTGTGTGTGTGTATATATATATATATATATAGAGAGAGAGAGAGAGAGAGGAAATGGAGTTTTCTCTGAGAGAGAAAGATTGTTAGTGAAAATGTGGATAGACTGCAACTAGGGTGCAACTAGGGTTTGGAAATTTCTTCTTCTTCAGTTCTTCGTTTCCGATTGTGATATGGTTGCTAATATTTCTGCACGTGACAGCCGATGAACTTAGCAGGTCGCACGTGTCGGCCGTTTAGGCTCCGTCGAGGGTGTTGTCTTATGCAGAGGTGGATCGAGTTTTATATTTGGGCCACGGCCCACATATTTCCAGAAAGCAGGTTTGGCCCGTCGTCACATGGGTTAAATAAATATTGGGCCCATTTGGATTATTACTTATTTGTTTATTTTATTTGGTTTATTTTCATTTTTAGTAAAAAAAATTCATTATTTAATCAAATTATTATATTTTAAATTTTAAAAAAAATAAAAATAAAATAAAAATAAAGTCAATAAGTGAAATTTTTTGTTGTTTACTGTCGTCTTTAGTAAACTTTTTTATCTTTCAATCAAATTTTTTTAATTTTTTAGTTTATCTTATCGAGATGGTTCGAAAAAATAAAACACTTTAGAAAAAAAAATAATGAGAGAAAGTGGAATAGAGAGAAAAATGATTATAGAGTTAAAAGAATTAAACATAAAGAGTTTATTCCCTCTTAATCCCTCCCAAATAAACAAACATTGGACTGGATTATTAAATGGATAAGCAATGCAATGAATTTTTAATTTTATGTCTACTTATCATGAAAATTTTAATCTCTCTTAATCCTATCTTCTAATACAAACACGGCCTAAATTGCCTATAACAAGCTTTATATATAGAACGCATTTAAAAAAGTGATTCAAATTATCAAAACTAAATTTTATTTATTATTTTGTAATTAATATCAAGTTTTATTTATTATTTATATTTATATATAATGGGAGAATACTAATTTGGTATCTTCTTATATTTGAAGTTCTGTCTATTTTATTGATACCCTGAAAGTGCAATTGTTTTTATTTTAATACTATAAATTTTATCTATCAAAGTAAAAATTGTAAAGAAAAAATTGTACACTCAATATACCCATCTCTCCTTCTTTCTCTCAAAATTTACAACCTCCCAGCCTCTATGGATAGAATGAGAATTCTTTATCATATAATTATTCTGTAATGCACTAATTCTACATAAATGCATTATACAATAATTTAATAATATATATTTGTACAATACACAATTGTTAGATTATGCATTGTACAATAATTATACTACAAATAAAGTTAAATAATAAAATAGAACAATTAGATCCTGTTTGGTAACGTTTACCGTTTTTTATTTTTTGTTTATAAAAAATAAAAAATATATTTTTATTTATTTTTATAAAAAATAAAAATAAAAATATGTTTGGCAAGTGTTAGTTGGAGGTTTACGGATGAATACAATGGTCGGAGGTAATGATCGGATGTGTTATTCGTTGATGATAGTAAGAGGTAGACATAGTGATCGGAGGCAGTAATCGAAACGGGTAGTCAGCGGTGGTGGCTGGATGGTGGTGACCCAGAGTGTTAGCCGAGGATGATAGCAAAATGTAATGATGGTGGTTGGATGTAGTAGTTGAAGATGGTGATTGGAGGTGTTAGCTGAAAAGATAGTAAGAAATAGCACGTGTGGTCAAATGTGGTGAGTAAAAACCGAGACAATGACCGGAGGTAGTGGACGAAGGGATTGGCCGAATGTGGTAGTCAAAGGTGGTGGTTGGAGGCGGTAGCTGAATGTAATAGTTGAAGTTAGTGAAAAAAAATACAATCAAAATGTGTTTACAAAACAAATAAAAATACATTTTTTTCTTTTTATAAAAATTTTGTAAATTTTGAAAACTGTTTACAGTTTTTTAAAAACAAAAATAATTACTAAACATGTTTTTGTTTACAATTTACAAAAAATTTTAAAACAAAAATAAAAAATAAAAAATATAAACGTTACCAAACGGAGCCTTAAATTTGTTCCAATGAGTTTATTCTCTCTCTCTCTCTCTCTCTCTCTTCTCTCTCTCTCTCGTTGTGGGTGAAAGATTTTTTAGACACCAACAAAAGACATTTTTTGGCATTGGGTTTCCATTGTTACCACCATACGTAGAATTTTAATTATTTTAGAGTTTTTTTTAAAATATATTTTTGGAAAAGTGTTTTGAGTAATTTCAATTGCATTTTATTTGCGCTCAAATAAAAGAGTAATAAAACATGACACCAAGCATCTATGGGTGTCAAAATACCACACGATTCGTTCGGAGCTTGTTACTGTGTGGGTTCGGTTCGGCCTGATAAAGGCTTGAGCCCAGCCTAAGCTCGTCGCCCCCATTCTCAGGCCTGAGCCTCCCCCAAAGCCCGTGGGTTGGGTCAGCCCAGCTCACGGCCCAAAACCCCGAGTTCGAATCTGTCCAAAAAGTAGTCGTTATGCCTGGCTTGACCCGAGGCCCACCAATGGTCAGAAAATTGGATAAACGGCCCGGATCGCTTCGTTTTGAAAATGAATAGCTGAAATTAAGTATCCGTTGGGATATACTTAACTGATAGTGATGCGATTTCTCTATTTTTAAAAAATGTACAATACACTTATAATGTGTAATATATAATATAATTGTAAATATTTAATTTTTTATTAATAAAATTTATGTTGCATTTTATTATTTCAATTGTTGAAACTTATTACATTTAATTGTTAACGGTGAAACAAGGGTCGATACAAAATAAAAAAGGGTCGACACAAAAATATTCCAGTTAGCTTGGCAGATAAAAAAGATCGACACAAAATGAAAATGAGTTTATGCAAATCAACCAAGACTTCCTGCAAATTTTTGAGTCGACACCAAAATGAAAAAGGGTTGATACAAAATAAAAAATGAACCGATACAAAAATATTCCAATAGCTTGCCAGACAAAAAGAGTCAACACAAATGCTTCATGAGTCGATATAAGTTTATAAATTAATGTAGGGATAATTACACTTACGAGGTTTAAACTTATTACAGGGACCTCCAATGTGCTCTATGAAATTACACTAACCTCCCTTGAGATCTAATTTTTAACATTAATTGCACCAAACTGTTAAAATTTTCGTTAAAATTTAATGAAAATCGCTCATCCCATCCCAAAATCATTATTTCCACCCTAAAACCACCATTCAAACCACCTTTTCCCTCCCAAAACTACCATTTTCACCTTAAATTTCAACGGATCGAATGGTGATTTTGGGGTTGGAGGGGCGATTTTCGTTAAATTTTAACGAAAATTTTAACAGTTTGGTGCAATTGATGTTAAAAATTAAATCTC
>JAOTRH010000025.1:16808866-16832932 GCA_034768845.1 Heliamphora exappendiculata | reverse complement strand
CTTTGCTAAACACTATATAGTTCTATGAAATTATTAAATAATTACGAGTAATTTACAACTTAGTAAAATTTACAAGAGTATGGAATGGTGGTGCGCATTGTACACCAATTTGCTTTTGGTATTTGGTCGGTTCGGTTGATATGTGTAGAAATGTCTTCAAAGTGGAGGGTGAACTGCTATTTTTTTTTTCCCTCTTAACAGAATCAAAACAGAGCTTTTCAAAAAATTCGACTGCAAGCCGCTTTTGGTTCAGTTCGATCGGGCGGTTTGATTATTTTTTAAAAAGAGAACTTACACCCTAGTTGGGGCGACGCTGTGGCCGGGTGGAGGAGTGGGGTGGGGTTGGGGAGTGGGAGGGTATAATAGAGATATTGTATAAAAATATTGTATGGCAATAGAGATAAAGTTTAAGAAAATGCCTTTTTTTTTAAAATTTAAAGATTTATAAATGGTATTTTTCCATAAAAAATGATTTATTTTTTCCATGGGCATGAAAATTATAATTACTTTAATTTGGATAAAAAGTTAACGATGCATTTTAATTCATAAATTACAAAAGATTATATGATCATTTCCAAACGTGATGGGGAGTTTTTGCACATGACCCAAACTATAAAAGGATAAGTGGATTTTGCCTCTTTCTTTTGAAGTTAACACATTTTGTTGGAAAATATAAGCCTGTGAATTTCTAAGCCAGGAAACCCTAGTTCATTCCAATTTCCCATCCAAAACAAGAAAAAATAAAATCACTCTTGCACAGTCATTGCATCAACCAAGAATGGAGATGTTCTTTGTCCATTGTTCAAGGGTGTTTGATAAAACTATTAATAATAATTTTAACTTTTTGTTACTAATTTAACTATAAATTACAATCTTTTTCAAATACTCATAACTCCCAGTACAAGCTACAATTATTATTTTTTATTTCAGCTATAAATTATAATTTTTACTAAATACTTACAACTTTTGTTACAGGTTATAATTACAACTTTTGTTACAAGTTATAATTTATAAATGATTAATTTGAGCAATACAAACACCCTCAAGATAATTCTTACTTACCTTGGAGTACCTCTTCAAGGCTATCCTCAATAAATTTGTCCGTCCCGCAACTATACATAGTTATATGGGATTTTCAACCCCAGTCTTGCTATAAAAACAACACAGTGATTGAGCAGAAAAAGAGACTTCTGAATCAGATTTCTTTGATTCCCTGAAATGTTAATGTTGATACAACATATCATGCAGAATAGTGAATTGGTGGGTTACACAGGAAATGTTAGGGGCTCTCAGCCCATCATCTGCAGATTCTTAACAAAATGTGAAGCCTAATTCAGTTTCCCATTTTCTGTACATCAGTTTGATCCTTGGAAAAAAAATGGTGTTTATTGTCTAGCTCCCGCTAAATGACATGTCCAATAACACAATTTTCTTATGAATGATCCGGCTACCCTCAGGGCCTAAGTTGCTTTTCCACCTCCACATTGAAACCGACCTTTCATTTGTACCTCAAAATCAATCATGTGTCAGATGAAGGCGTTTAGCTCTGAACTGTCTACAAGCCGATGTAACTGTCTACAAGCCAATGTAACACCATATGAAAACCATTTGACAGCAATTCTTCTGTTAGCCAGGAAGCAGCAATCACTCAAATAAGTGTACATTCATCACAGCAGATTATTTCCTCTGCTCATCACAGGAGCTAAAATGGCCAGCCCGAGTGCCATAAGAAGCTGCGACTTGTGTTAGTGCCTTGAGCCCTTTTGTCTTCGAAAAATATTACACCATGACATAGCTTTCATTTTTCAGTCTTGGGTTATTACTGTACAAATTAGACTTGTGTTAGTGATACGATGAATCTTCTGAACCTGAAGATAACGGCGGTCATAAGCTTTCCAGATCAATGATCCAAAACAAGAGAAGTTAGGTTCCCTTTGTCCGGTCTAGCAAGAGAGAGCAAGAACTGAGGTCCAGGGACGGACTCAACTTCACATGATCCCTCAATAGCTGCTGACTCACACGATCAGCCAAGAGTGACTGGCCATCGTACAGCTGCCCATGAATAGGTCTTCCAAACTGCTTTCCAACAGCCTCGCTTTCACCAGACAATGATTCCCGGAAAATGTGAGATCCTGACTGCATCCCTCGAAAGATGTCATGGTTTGGACTATGATAGTAGGGGCTATTAATGGTGGGACTCTGTGGGGGTTTTGGGTTGCTTCCAAAGCTTTCTTGCAAATGCACTACATGATTGAGGGGATGAAATGGGATGGCACCACAGCCGCCTGTGAGAGGTGTTGATGAGCCTGACATGGCGTGTGGGCTAGATATAGGTGAAGGAGAGAATTTTCCATTCAAATGTTGAGGTGAACGTGGATGTAAAAGAGGGCTCCCGATTGGAGAGACTGGGCATGATATATTCCTTGGAGTAAAAATTTCACTGGAGAACAGGGGAATAAATTAGACAATGAAGGTTTGATATTTTCTTCAGAACTCTAATCCGAACAATGTAAGCCTAATTTAAATTAGTTTCTCCACACAATAGATTGAGCATATGTTAGTGTAGAGCTTTTGTGTGTGTGTGTGTGTGTGTGAGAAGAGAGAGAGAGAGAGAGAGAAGAAACCTGGAATGGAGACCACATTTTGAATCTCTGATTGAATGGTTAGCAACTCTTTCTGAATCCATGTTTGAAACGTTTCTTGCTTGTCCAACGCCCTGGAAGTTAACCAGGAGAAAATAAGCAATGGAAAATGGTTTTCTTAATAATAGTAGCTTGCCAAGAACTTAAATAGTTCTAATAATATGGCTTTACTAAACTGCACTAAGTCGGTCAACATTTTACCACTCGAAAACATAGATCACCTCAAAATGAGGAACATTCAATCTAAGATGCACGGACACTGCTACGAAGGGAGTATATCGTGTCGGACACCAGTATTAGACACGCCACTCCTCACATACTCTTAAATCATTCCCGACACTTTGCGAACAGTTTGACAATACATCTTCAAATCTCTAGACACGTTCTATGTGATAAATCTCTTCATAATAACAATATTTTGCATTTTTTAAGTGTAACTTATGTACATTAAATATGTTATCAAATATTTATAAGACGATGTATATAACTTCTCAATTTAATTAGGGATATGTTATATATTTTTCATTACTTTTAAATTAACGTGTCTAAGACTTATCATGTCCAGCATTTCTTTAAAGTCATAGTGTCATGTTGCGTGTCCGTGTGAGCACTCAACGTAGAAAGGGGAAACATGTTATATTATTTTGATAAACATGCATTCCACTCATAGTGAATAGCTGCCAACTAAAATCAACTGGCAAACTTGTTCTAAACTAGTTACCCTGAAAAAAGACTCAATACTATTCTTAATGTTTAGAGTTTACTTATCAAAAAAAAATATTCTTAGTGTTTACAGTTCGTAAATAAAATAATCCCATCTAAAAAGTAAGAATTCAAACTATTTTTTTCTTATGGGACTAACTCACTGGATCCTCCTAAGCAAAATTACACTTATTTAGCAAGGTCTAGACTTTCTACCTCAATTTCTCACGTATCTTTTTTTCTTCAAAGTCAAACACAGCCCAAAAATGACTGACATAACATTTATGGTAAATGCTAAACAGAAACATTTATGTGCAGTGTACAAAACTTGATAGCGAGAGATGGCATCATTTTGACCATAGAAGAGCAAAAAGGGGAGCAAAAAAAAGAAGATAACCAGATAAATGTACCAGAGATTTCACTCCATTTGTAACCCCAGCAGGTGAATCTGAAAGCTCAGGACCGATAAGTGGTTTTTCCAAAGATGGAGCATTATTCACAAAAGGGTGCTCCAAAAGCCGAGCAGCCGTAGGACGATGCAGTGGATTACGTTGCAAACACTGCCTCACAAAATCCTTTCCATCATCTGAGAGATTATCAGGAATTGCTGGAAGGTCTTTACTATTACCAATTTTAAACATGGCAGCAATCTTCAGGCCAAAACATGCAAAACAGTCCATAATAAGAGGAAAGAACAGATCTCCATGAGATAATCCGCAGACTTAGAATGCAAAAAAAAAAAAAAAATCTGACTAGGACGTATAATTTGGATGTATATGTGAAATTCAACTTAGGGCTCTTTTAATATAAATATACAAAGAAAAGCTCAAAGCTATCAATCTATGTACTAACCCCTTCATAATGGCTCCATGGTGGTTTTGTGGTAGCCATTTCCAAAACAGTGCATCCAAGACTCCATATATCAACAGCGAGGTTGCACCCATCTGAATTTTTTATAACCTGAGTGAACATGGAAAAGGTGAGAATATAACTGCAAACATGTCAAAACCAAGAAATCAAGGCTACATGCATATTCCAACCTCAGGTGCCATCCAGTAAGGGCTTCCCTTAAATGACAATGGACATGATTGCCCATTGATCTGCAAAACCAAAGCACATCATGAGATTGTACAAAATTTGATTTGAACGGCTGATCTCATGTTTTTTAGGACAAGCATTTGTTGACACCATACAAAATATGTAGCAATCATGGATACTTGAAAAGATGACAGGCTAACAGTACATGCCGCTGTTAAGCCAGTGAATATCGTTGATACAACAAACTGACGAGTGGCATAATGCCAGCTGGGATAATGAGGTAGGCTGAGGTAGTTTTGGTAGTTAGAGTTGGAGTGGAATTTGTTAGTATTAGTTATCCAAGTGTATTGGAGATGTATAAATATATGACTATCTATTTTGTTTGAGCAGAGAATGTGAATGTGGAGTCCTAGACGGATTAGGATATATAAGGATTGGGTGCAATACCAAGGAATCGGGAGGCTATCCTCAGCATAACTCCTCATGAGAAGAATGGATAATCATGACAAGGATAAACTTGGATCCCAGTGGATCCTCAGATAAGCATAAATCACTTGGGAACAGTATCAAACATATGCAGATAAAACTAAATAAAAACGCCCGAGTGATGTAATCAAGAGGCACTCTCCGGCTTTCATTCTTTTCTAAGGGTAGAGATCTAACTTAGGCATTGGAGTACTTCCCGGTCGACCACCCTCAACAGAGCAGTGCTAACCGATCTTTGTGTTGCAGGAGAAGTTCAGGCTGTCGGCATCTTGCTCAACAAAGCACCGTGTTGGCATAGTGACTATGGTTTCCCCTACATTTTTTGGCACCATATGTGGAATTGAATTCTATAGCCATGGGTTCACAAATAACTGGGTTCAGCACACAAGAATCTCAACCACCACCACCACCAGGGATTCTGGTCTGATGTACAACGGAATGGAATGTCATTAGCAAATGAGGTGGAAGGCTCTGCACATTGTGGATCGGCAGATACACAAACCACTCTACAACAGGTTATCGCTCTCTATGAGATGCAACTCCAGGAAAAAGATGAGGCCATAGAAGCTATGAGGAGAAAAATCGACAAAAGGAAGAGAATTCTCGGCATCAACCCCCAACCAGATGCTCGGCAAAGTAGAGCTGATGGCATGGAAGAGTCAAATTCCTATCCCCGACCAAATCATCAAGGGAAGAGGTCCCAGGAGAGGGAAGAGCCCAGGTGGAAGAATAGTCACTCCCGTGGAGACCAAGATGTTCAGTAAAGGCTCTAGAGGAATAAAGAAGGGGCTTCGACTTTGAGGTGCCAAAGCAGGAATTGCTCTGAGCATTGGGAGGAACATCTGAGGAGGAACAGACCTCACCTTCCTCGGCATGATCTACAACAAAGGGATTCCTAAGACGGGGTGAGGCAGACAGAAAGGCTAGACCGGCCCAAACACAAGACTGCCAGGGAAGCGGCACGGAAAGCTCTAGAGAGGATAACCAAATGGCCCTTCTCGACAAAGACAGAATTTGGAGCCGCGAAGAAAGTTCTCGACCCGAGGTTCAACATAAATAATGGGAGTGATGATCCTATTAGTCACAATCAACATTACAGAGAGGCGACGTCCCTGTGGAGTATTAATGATGCACTCATGTGCCAAGTATTTACATCGAGCCTGGGAGATACGACACTAAATTGGTTCTACAAAGTTGAGCCCGGAATCTATATATAGCTGGGGCCAGCTTGCCGAAATGTGCACAGCCCGTTTTATAAATCTCGAAAGTACCGGGAGGTATACAATGAGATAGATGCATGCAACAAGCAGTTGGTTGTGGCTTCTTTCAAGAACGGATCTTTGATGAAAAGAGCAGCAACCAGCATAACTGACCTGATGGAGCGGATCAAGTATTATACAAATGTGATGATGTTGAACAGACCAATCAGGTGATGGGATATTAGAATCAACCGCTTGGTGCTTACAATGCCGAATAACAAAAGGACCAAAACTCGAACCAGCAGTAGTTGAACAAGGAAACAAAGGTAAGTGAGAGTTCCCTCCAAGCTATAAATACCATGTTTAAGGAGTCTATACCCCTGACTCATCTTCTGGTCACGATACTTCTGGTTCCTATTGGATCACTAATATGGGTGCCACTAATCATCTCACTGCAGATCTCTCCAATTTGTCACTACGTAAGGAATATCTCGGTAATGATATGGTTATTGTTGGCAATGGCAAGGGGCTGGCTATTGCTCACATTGGTAACTCCCCCATTCTACTCCCTCTCATTAATTTCAACTCTATAATATTCTACATGTTCCTCAGATCAAATCCAATCTTTTATCCGTTCATCATTTGTGCAAAGGCATTAATTGTACCTTCCTCTTTGATGTTGATTCATTTGTTATTCAAAATAAACTCTCCGAGAGATTCATGTAACGACCCAAGTAGACTATTGGCCTAATAACTTGAACAAAGAGCCAAACAACGCAACTCAGAATACTTAAACCCAAGTTATTAGTAGTAGGCTAGTAGCTTACAAGTCTCGTTATATACCAAACTTAATTTATATCTCCCACCGATATAGGATAGAGTACCACAAATCATGTATCAAGGGAAGAGTGAAAGTGGCCTCTATCCCATTGGCTTCTACTGCTTTTGCACATGATACTGTTGCAGATTCTTCACATACTTCTTTGTCTGCACATGCTTCTGCAAATAATGCTACTTCGCTACTACGAATGTTTGTTTTGCTTTGTTGACTACTGCAAATGCTTGTTTTTTAGTCACTTTCAACTTTAGCATGACCGTCTTGGCCATTCTCATCACAAGGCTCTTCTTCAAGTGCTTAAATAAGCAAACATTGATCACACGAATTTTGTTTCTGTGTCTAATACTACTCTTTATGAGCATTATGTCTATGGAAAAATGGCTTCGCTAACATTCCTGTTCACACACTCATGCACAATTTCCTTTGCAGTTATCCATCGCGATGTTTGGGGTCCAGCCCCTTATTACGTCAATTTATAGTTACTGTTATTACGTTTCGTTTATTGACGATTGTACTCATTTCACATGGCTCCTTCCCTTAAAGAATAAAGCCGAAGTGTATCCCATTTTTTTTCATTTTACAAAATGCTTTGAGAGTATGTTTTCTACTCGCATTAAGCATGGGTACTTCGAAAAACATGTTGACGATGGCATTAAGCATGGGTACTCATTTCACATGGCTCCTTCGTTTATTGACGATTGCATTAATCTCTATCTACATGATTCCTCTCCTATAAAGCATCTGTACTTCAAAACACATGTTGTACCTGTACCAAGTACACATTGGTACTGGAACTTTGCATAGTATTTATGCATATATACCGGGTATGTGAAACACGTACTTACCTTCTTTTTTCTTAGTTTTTGTCATACCTACGAAATACCTAATAAATTCTCAAGCCATACTCCACCTTGAATAATACTTGCTTTCATACAAATATGAAGGTAGTTTCATAAAACTATTTTCTATACTTTTATTTACTCTCAAAATTAAGTTCTGGTTTGTATATTATTTAACATAATGACATTTATCATTATTTTGTACCTGACTTTTGTCATTCAATGTGATGTGAACATAGGATCCTTAATCGCCTAATTCATTAAACCAATTATTGTATTTTGGTTTTTCAATCCTTACATATGGTGCATAACTCCAAATTTATAATAATAGATTCTTTTATGGATGTACCCTAGTCGTACCCATACCTTACTTTTTAGTTGTTTCCATATCGACATACAAGTATCGTATCAATACCCGCACCCGTACACTTGCTTCATAGTTCCTCTCCTCACCAATCTCTTTTTTGGTCACCCCTGATTATATGTCTCTGAAGGTATTTGGTTGTGTGTGTTATCAATAACTTAAGCCTCAAAATGCCCGCAGGCTGCACGTTCATTCTCACAAATGTGTTTTCATGGGTTATCCCACAAATGTGTTTTCATGGGTTATCCTTGGATTTCAAGGGATAATCTTGTTTAAATCCTTTTACTAATCATGTTTTTCTTTGACGAAAGATATTTTTTTTAACAAAACTTCATTTCCTTTTGCATCTTCTATGTCTTCTAATTTTGTATCTCCTAATGTTTTCTTTGATTGGTTCTCTCCTCTACTTTCTCTTAATTCATGACTTCCAATCCCTGAGTTCTTGGCCCATGTCCATCTTCATCTTCGGGTTTATCTCAATTGTTTCGTCCTCTCCTAATTCTTCTATAGTTCCGTGACTACTGTCTCATTCTTCTCCCTCTGATTCTTCTATTTCGAGCTTACATTACCTACTCCAACCACATCAGTCTCTTCTGCATCTAGTTCTATACTTCTCAATCCTTCTATTTCCTCACAAACCACTTTATATTGAGCTGTCTTTGCCTCCATCTCTAACCTCATCTATTCCTACCAATATTCACCCAATGCAGACCCGCTCTAAGTTTGGCATTGCCAAAAGGCAAGTGTGCCATCTTCATTTACTACTGCCTATAAGGATGCTAATTGGAGACAAGCTATGGCAGATGAGTTCACTGCACTCCAAAGGCAGGGTACTTGGTACTTGGTCCTTGGTCCCATCTTAGCCTGAAAGGAATTTGGTGGATTGCAAATGGGTATTTAAACCCAAACAACATCCTGATGGATCTATTGCTAGGAATACTGCGCGGCTTGTTGCCAAAGGCCTCCATCAACAGCCCGGCCTTGACTATGATGAAACTTTTAGCCTGATGATCGAACCTTCTACAGTTTGTTTAAAAAAATCCACAATTGACCTCTCAGACAATTGGATGTTATAATGCGCTTCTTCATGGAATTCTTAAAGAACAACTATATATGGATGTTATAATGCGCTTCTTCATGGAATTCTTAAAGAACAACTATATATGACCCAGCCTCCACGTTTTGTTAATCCCCCTAAAACCAAATCACTTGTGTTTACAAAACAAATTTCTTTATAGGCTCAAACAAGCTCCGTGAGCTTGGTTTGAGTAGTTCACCTCTCATTTATTGACACTTGGCTTCCAAGCTTCATTGGTCGATTCCTCTTTTATTTGTGTTTCGAAAAATTCCAAACATTTTTATGAGAAGACTTATCACTTAGATGTGTTTAAAGGGTTCAAAAACTGTAGTCAACGTGTCCACGAAGTGTTGAAAAAGTGTCTAATATTAAGATTTTAATAGACACATTTCACAAGTGTCAGACAAACTTTTAGGAGTATCGAAAGTGTGTCACAACATGCTTCCTCCATGGAAGTGTTTGTGCTTCTTAGAATGATGATAAAGACCTAATAGTGCATATTTTTACATATTAACATTGACTTTATTCCACTCTTTTGTTAATAATTTTTACTTATATAATCAATTTTGTACTAATACTTATTTTTCTATTGCAGGAATTAAATTAGAGATTTAGATGTAACATTTGGTATCCCGGAGCATATTTGGAAAGTATTAAACTTCAACATGTGAATAGGACTTCGAAACGAGAAGAAAAACCCAAAATTTGACTCTTAGAACATGGATCCAACTTAGACTAGCACCGAAGGCCATTATTTTAGTGTTTGGAATGTTATAGCCCATGTAATTTTGGCCCCCATTTAATATTCCAAATTTTATTATTTTTAAAGAAAATGATAGTGTTTTAGGAGGATAAGATTCCAATTAGAAGTAGGAGATCTCTAAGGTTATCCTCTATTACATATAGAGTAAGATATCTTGAATTGTAATATATCTTTTCCCTATTCATCTCCATCTTTTCTCTAGAAACCCTAATTCATCTTCTTCTTTATGGATTTCTAAGTTTTTGGCTAAGGACGGACGAGGAGCCCTAATAGATTCATTATATTTATTTTATTGATTCAAGAATAGTTTTCTTCGCAAGGTTAGTTTGATTAATTAATTGGGTTATTTTGTTTAAAAAGTTTTTATTCTGTAAAATTCATTATTCTATTATTGGCTTCGGGCACAGTAAAAGCTCTGGATTCCATGGGAATCAAATAATTCGAATTTTTTCTGTTCAAATCGATCAATCAAATTAATTTATCTTCAAAATAATATTTTTTATAAAATAACCGTTTTTATCTTCCAATTAAGAACACTTTTTGTGTAGTTCTCAATTGAGTTATGCAAACTGGATTAATAAAATAATATATTGAAAATATTGGTGATAAATCCTTGATGCCTTAGTACTTTTCTTATTTACTATCACATTAATTTATTTTTATTCGATTGAAGTTCTCGAGTCTAATCAAGTTTTCTGGTCAAATATTTTATTTTATTTTTTTATCGGTTTGTGTTTTGGAATACACCAATCCTTATGGTTCGACCTCGGATTCGTCGAGATATATTATTTCGCGACATGTTGCACTTGGGATTGCATCATTAAAGTCGCAGCAAGTTTTTGATACACAGTCGTATAGAATCACCCTTCTTTTCTCTGGTTTATTGCTAATGATCTTGGTTTAGTTTTTGAAATTAAGGATCTTGATCCATTTTATTAATTTTTGGGACTTCAAATTCAGTATAAAGTTGATGGTCGCTTTGCCCACCAAAGTATGCCACAGATCTACTTGACTAGTTTCATATGCTTCAGAGTAAGCCTTGTTCGACTCCATGTGCTATCACTACCAAGTTGTCTAAATTTGATGGTTCTCCTCTTTATGATCCAACAGTGTTTCAAAGTGAGATTGGTGCTCTCCACTAAACTTTTACCCATCCTGATCTGGCCTATTCAGTAAATTCAGTATGTCAATTTATAAACTTGCCCACTGAGGTTCATTTCAAGGCCGTCAAACACATCCTTCGCTACCTTTGCTCTCATGGCCTGAACTTTCAGTTTAGCTCTCTTAATTTGTCTGTGTTCTCTGATGCGGATTGGGTGGGTGACCCCTCTGATTGAGGCTCAACGACTTTATTGTTTTAGGGATCTAATCCCATTTCATGAGCCAGCAAGAAGCAGCCAACTGTTGGCCGCTCCTCACCGGAGGCCAAATACCGCACTTGCACTCTTGCAGCCACTGCAGCTGAGCTATCATGGCTTTGTATGTTGTTACGGGATCTTCGTGTATTCTCACCTGATTCTCCATTATTGACAATATGTCCGCTTTAGCCTTAACCTCAAACTTAGTTTTTCGTGCCCGAACTAACCATATTGAAGTTTCACCATGTTCAGAGAAGGTTGTTTGTTGAGATCTGCAAGTTAAATTTATCACCTGTGATGATTAGCACGCTGATTTTTTACCAAGGGGCTTTCTTCTCATCATTTTTCCTTTTTATATAGCAAACTAATGGTCTGTGGAACTTGTGGATTGGAGCAGTGGCACTTGGCCTTGGCCCCGTTGTTCACCTTGGGGGTTCAACTCCCCAGAAAGTTTATTGCGAAAAAAATAATTATAACTATGGTCTTTGAAGTGCCCCTTAGTTTGAGGAGGGATGTTAGGCGAGTGAATACAATTGATGCAACTAACTGACAAGTGACTCGGTGCCAACTGATACAATGAGTTAGGGTGAGGTAGTTTTGGTAGTTAGTGTTGGCACCGGGTTTGTTAGTAATTATTATTAGTTATCCAAGTGTACTGGAGATGTATAAATACGGCTACATATCTTTTGTTTTAGTAGAATGGAAAATCTCTCTCTCTCTCTCTCTCATGTTTAACTTCTCCATCGTTAAGCCTTTCTTCCCGTGTTGCATTTCTATCACCCCATCATGCTATGTCATAAATTTTTATCTCTGCCTGTGTAAACTGAAAGAATGATAATATGCTAAACTAACAAGAATAAAAATAAAAATAAAGCCTATACTTACATGCTTTGCCATTCCAAAATCTGCCAACTTGATAGGGCCACTTGGGTCTACTAGGATATTTGCTCCTTTAATATCCCTGCACACAAGATACAGCACAAGAAAATATATATATATATATGTCTATAAACCCAAGAATATATATTGATCTAATACAAACTCAAGAATACAGAAACAGGAAGAATAATGCTCCAGTTAATTAAATTTAAAAAAAAAAGGGTAGTTGGATTCACCTATGAACAATATTTTTAGCATGTAAATATGCAAGCCCTGACAAGATTTGTTTAGTATAACTACGAATTGCCAAATCGCCAAACTGCCCATATTCTTGAAGAAGCTTATAGATGGAACCACCAGATACATACTCCAAATATATATAAAGTGTATCATCTACCTGCTCAAGAAATGTAATTTCAGATATAGTGTTAGATCATATGATTTCTAGTAGTTGCAATAAAAATATACTTCTCCATAAGATGCAAGATCGCCTTGTTTAAAGAACTATGGTCCATGGGCAAGCCTGTTAACTACAAAAATTATGGTTCACAAGAATGTCTATCAGAAAACTCTTAGCAGTTAGCATCACTTAATGAGGCTTCTGCTTCAGAACATCAATGAAGTCTGGAAATAATGATAAATATGTCAAAATTACTGGTAAATAAGTAAGGTCCAAACATTGAAAAGCTGAAATTACAACCAAAAATATGCAATACCTATTTTTTAATATCAATTAAAATAAATGGCAGGCAGAAAACTTACTGTTTCACACCCATAATACTGAACAATGTTCGGATGGCTTAAGCGACTCAATAAAGCAACTTCCTGTCAAAAAACACACAACATAAGAACTTCCTACCGTCAGCTTTATAAATTAGACTAAAAGAAGCCAAAAAAAAAAAGAGAAATGACTTCTGGTGAAAAGGAACATACTTTATCCTGCAGACAACCAGCAATAAATCTCTGCCTAACAAACTATCTTGTCTGATATCAAAAAATAAAAAAACAAACTTACTTGTCCCAGCTGTTTCGCACTTTCTTTTGATTTTGCATCATCCGCGAATAATGTAACCTCTTTCATTGCACACATTTTGCCACTTCCACTATAACGATGGATACAATGGCAGATACAAAAAAAAAAAAAAAAGCTCAATCAAAGACCAAAATTCGAGTAAGAATGTTTTAAGAATAATACACATGCAACTGCAACCAAACACACTAGCTGCCGGGAAGCACAACTCATCATGGAAGGATAACATTTTGCATAAGAAAGCTCACATGCGTGATAACTTATCTCATGCTCAGTGTCACGTAACAGTTTTTGCATAATCATAAGATGATAGGCTATCCATTGCGAGTTCACTTGGGAGTTGTGGAGTTTTGTTTTGATGCCTTCTTGAGTAGTTTGGGTTTTTGAGAACGAGTGGTTGAAGTTTTGTCGAGTTAGAGGGGAAGGAGAGTCCCGAGGAGGAGGGTGTGGTCATTGATCCCTTTGTGTTTGATGTGGTTGTTGCGAAACATAAGATATTTTGATGAGGTTGAGTCACCATTACGTATACTGAAGGGCGTTCTTCTTTGTAATTTATATAGTTGGTTGTGTGAGCATGGAGCACCTTCAGTTAGTGGAGTACCTTCAGTTGATAAAACAGTTGATTTCATAGAGTCTTTATCTATGTGATTCTTTTGTATGGGTTTTTGTGGTCTACCCCTTTTTTGTGGGAGCTTTTTTGTCTTTTCTATGGGGTCTCCCCCCCCCCCTCCCGGCCCGCCTTGGGTGGCATCCCTTTAATGCCCTTTTATTGAATTTTCTTTATTTATTAAAAAAATGATGATAGGTTATGCATGAAAAGTATGAACAGAAAAAAGAAAATAAAAGAAAAAGGAAAGGAAAGAATAAAGGAATCAGAGTATTAATAATTTGGGTCTACCTGTTAAAACCGACATATACATGCCCAAATGTCCCCCTACCCAGCAACTTTCCCTTTTTCCAGCGGGAACCAGGACTAGTTGGATTCTCTCCCCTTCCTGGACTTCGTGGCACAGAGGGGGATGTTGATGATGAATTTGAATGAGAGTAAGGACAAGAGTTTGAAATTGTTAAGGGAGGAAGAGGCAACCGGTGACTTTGTTGTCTTCCATCATCAAGGGCTGGCCCTCCAGCTCTAGGATGAAGAGGCGTGACAGCACCACTATGAATTCTCGAGCTGGGGCCAGGGCTAGTCATTCGGGGACTAGGAATTGGTGAATAATCTGGGCTACCCCTACTGGGCTGCCAAAACAGTTGTCCTGACATATCACCTCCCATTGAATTATGCCCAGAATTGTGCCCCGAGCCCGGGCTGGAGCAATGACCAGATCCAAGTAAAGGAAGATCTGGATACATCTTTCCCGTCCAGAAAGCAGAATTTATAACTTGCTCAGAACCAACCGCTCTCACTGGACTTCTGGAAGGACTTGACATTGAGCTATCTGGAGCACTGCAGAAAGTACCATGGTGAGGGACTTGTATATGTGGCACATGATTGCGCAAAGGCCTCTTTTTAGGTGATGGAGGAGAGACATGATTTGCTGGTTCTATTGCCTCCCCCAACTTTATTTCTGTGACAGAGGACTGGTCCTTGGCCATCATGCTTTAGTAAAAATGACTAAACATGTTAGGGATCACAAACACACACTTTTAGAACAATATATAAAAAAACAAAAAACAAAAAACAAAAAAGACTACCTCAAAAATAGTCGTGCACATTCAACAAAATAGCCACTTGAATTATAATACAAAAACACACAATAAGCAACAGTAAACACCATGGTTAATGGTATTTAATGATTTCAAATGCAAAATCACCTGGAAGGACTCCCAGTAGCAGTTCTGCTTCCATTTTCATAGTCAGATGTTAGGGGACTGCATTGCTGTGAGTCAACTGGATCATCACTACCGATGGAGCACTCACTAGAAAAAGAAGCGGTGACCACATCTCCATCTAAATCTGAAGGATCTGGCCTGTTTCGGATGCATCCAGCTTTTGGGAGAGGCAGAAACAATGATGGCTTGTAGCCTTTCTCCAATCTTGGTTTTGCCGGAACACTGATTCCGGAATCGGTGCAACACATGCCAGGAGGATGTAGACCTGGAAGGGGAAGCGGTTGGGCGCATGGTATTTCAACAAAACTTTGACATCTTGACACTTGTTTAGAAGGTGATTGAGACCTTGACTGTGCTTGGGACCAAGAACACTTTTCTGAAACTGTGTCACTGATATGTCTTCGAGACCCTCCTGATCTACTAGCATGTTTACTTTCAGATGGAATCTTAAATTTTCGGTGTAATCTATCAATGAAACTCTCCTTGCTTGAGTTCTTCTTTGCTTCTTTATATGAAGACTTCCTCCACCATGAACGCATGTTTTTTGATATTAAAAAGTACAAAAATCGATGGTAATTCTCACCCACCAATAGAACCTTATGAATAATTGTACAGAACTAACTAGCCAGACCTCCATCAGTATAGCTCATGCCATGCTGCTTATTCTTCGGACCAACAATGACTCTCTCCATGGCATGCTGCTGAATGACTACAACTTAAATTGTGAAACATCCTGCAGAACTAAAAAAATTGTTCAGAATAAACTGCACATCAACACAACTGATTATCAGAGAAAGGGGGAAATTATAAGAAAATGGCATTTTTCATCCTTTTACAAAGTTTAAATAACATGGTATAATCAAAACTAGTAAGCACCATAAAGTATAGTCAATTTAAAATTTTAAACAGCCCAAAAAATTTAATGAAAATCTGTCACGACTCCTCAAATCAAAATTAAATGAAGGAAACCAAATTTTGGTAATTGCCAAAAATACAACATCAAGTCATCAAATATAAAAGCGCAATCAAATGCACACAACAAACACCCATCAAAACCTATATTGATCATATCGGGCACCACGGAGTCATACTCATCCCTTGGGATATACAAAATTACAAATCTAACTTTATTTAGGAAAAGGTCTATTTTTAAAGAGAAAATAATGTAGATGTTACAAATCCGGCATTAGCCCCAACTTATTCTTCCTTCTCAACTTCCACGTATCTAATTGAAAAGACTGAAATTGGATTTTTTTTTACAACAGTGATATTGCCATCCACGGGTTATTTCATTAAATGATTATGGACCCCTAGCACATTCTCTCAATAGGTAAACCAAAATAAGATTTCTTCTCTTGTATACCCTCGCATGTGATACCTACTGTTATTTTCAGTTCAGTAAAGAAAATGGGGCAATAAACAAAAAGTTATACAAAATGTTCAGGGTGCTATCAAATGATTCTTTATGTCCCTTAATCCTGAGAATCAAGCAAAACCTTGAGATTTCAGACTTCTGGTCTCAAAACTTCATAAATTTTCATTGAATAATCATTATGGTTGCCTATCATTACTCCTTTCTCTGAAAAGTAGAGCTCAACTTCCTTGTTCTACTTCAATACATTTCAACTATTATAAAATAACCCTGAAGCATTAGGTCGGTTGGTCAGTCCTCGGGTTTGCTCCTCAATGGTCACCGGTTCAAGTCTTCAGGCCACTCGAGATTTTCCCGGCCACTAACTTCAGACTCTTGGGGTTAGTCGAGTTGCGCACACCCGGAGAGCCGGTTACCAAAAAGAAAAAAATATTATAAAATGGTCTGCACCATGCATTCTGTGACCATTTCAACTATTATAAAATGATCCAAACGTAACTTGTATTAACTCCTTTAAAACTCCATAAATTTTCATGCTCCATTTGGGATGAAGATAATGCAGCCTGTATTATCTGAATTGAATTTCTTCCATTTTTCTCAAATCAGACAAAAACTAAACTTAAAGTATCAAAGTTCAATGATCTTTCGTTTCCTTTCCCTCAATTTCACACCAATCAAACAAAGAATCACGCAGCTCATCAATTTATTCTACCTAGTACCTACTTTCTTAATGCTTAGGTCAGGAATCAACTTGATCTCGACTAATTTAACAAAACACAATCTTTCAACACAGATCTAACTATAGAATGAAAAAACAAACAGAAAGCCATTCAAACTGTACACTAAACCTGGATTAGATTAGAAAAACTCACCTTAAATTCTCAGCGTTCACTTCGCGCAAGAAAAAGAGCTAATCCTAGATATGAAGTGATAACCGGGAAATTCAAAAGCAAAGCCCTAGAAATCTAACGGTGATGGAGAGAAAGCGAGAGAAACTTCGGAGAATTTAATTCACAGAAGTGGATCTCTTAGCGAACACTCAGAGCGAGAGAGAGAGAGTATAGGTCCAACTATAGACGTGTTGTCTGAACAATGAATTAAATATAATAAATTTATTTTAAGTTTTTATTTTTTATTTTTATTATTAAGATTTTTTATTTTTTAAGATTTTTATTTTATTTTTCTTCGTATAAAGAATTTTAAAACTATGCTTGTTTAAAGTTGAAGAAATTTACTAAGAAAGAAAAAATATCACCAAAAAACCTATTAAGTGTTTTTCATATTTTTTATTTTTTGATTAACTTTGTTTTTGTAATTTCTTGTGATGAAAATTTTTTAAAAATACACTTATTTAGACTAAGATTACAAATAAATAAATTTTGATTTAAGAATTTTAATAAATCAAATTATCAGTCCCCTTTGAATAATGACTTTTTTTTTTGCTTACTTTTTTTACTAAATTTTTTTAATTATTTAGTTAAATTATTATATTTTTATTATTTCCATCGAGATGAGCTGAATAAATAATAATAAATTTATCAAATTATAAAAATAAAAATAAAAAATAAACTAAAATTAGCTAATAAATTAGATTTTATGTTATTTGTTTTTATTTTTTGAGTTTTTGTCATATTTTAATTAAAAATTTGTTTTTTCGGTTGCTTAATTGAGAATCCAAAGAAAATCTTGAAAATACCAAAGTTCAAGAAAATATAAATAAATAAATTTAAAAAATATCCAAAATGAAAAAAGTTGGTTTCAAAATAAAAACATTGATTTTATTTGTCCAAGAAAACATTAGTAAATTAACATATGGATTAAATCACATATTTAATTTTAAAATTAAGTCAATCAAACTAATTATACGGAATATGTGATAATTGAAATGCATTTTATCAACCAAGAGAGAGGGAGCTGAAGAATGGACATGACTCAAAAATGCTAAAATTAGTAGCGATTCTAAATTTTTAAGAGCAGTGCTATTCTTACTGAAAAAATTATCAAAAAATTTGACCGAATATAGTTCTGCATTTCTTAACTAATGACTATGCCAGGTGAAGCAAAACCTCGTCATGTGGGCACCAGCTTATTATTAAGTACCTTCCTTTTATCTCTTCTACGATCTCTTTCGACAAGATCGTCGACTCACACATTACCAGATCAGACTGGATAATCAACAAAAATAGGAACTCAATGTTCGCCACCCCCACGCAATTCCTCCAGGTTCCGGTCGCTCATGACCACGATGCTGCCATAGTTGACATAAACAACGAAGGCTGGCTATTGCTTGTCGAGTCACCCTAAACATTCGTCGCTCTCTTTCCACAAACTGGACCTGACGGAGTTGGCTTTGGTTTCTAGCAGTTGGCTCCCGCAGAGCAGTGAGAGGGGGCCGACGGCATAGGTGGAAAATGGACCCTGCCTGCATCTTCTTCTCCCACTACCTCCTCAATTATAAAAGATTCCTTACTTGTAATGTATTGTTATATGATATATATATATATACACATACACACACCAGTGAAAATGTTCTCCCTTATTTTGACACTGAGAATGTTTTCAGTATTTTTTAGCAGTGATAAACATCTTCTTCTTCTACTGCCTCCTCAATTACAAAAGACTTCTTACTTGTAATGTATTGTTGTATGATATATAAACATATATAGACACATACACACACACTAATGAGAATGTTCTCACACTTTTTTACACTGAGAATGTTTTTAATATTTTTTATCAATGATAATGTTCTCAGTATTTTTTACTAGTGAGAATGTTTATTTTATTATGTTTTTGCAGTTATTTGTATATTATGACCAGTGAGAATGTTTTAAATATTTTTTACCAATGATAATGTTTTATTTTTTGCTTTAATGAAATAAAAATTAAGGAAGAGAGAGAGAGAGGTGACAACCCTGAAGAACATCTTGAGATGGTTGTTGTTTTGAAATTTTGATTCAATTTTATTTTTTCATCTTGATGTGCTTTTTTGTTAGCGATATAGTCTACAAACAAAGACAAATACAATTAATTTATTACTTTGATATTTTTTTATATTTGGATGATCAAAACAATTAATTATATAAATATTTATTAAGTAAATTATTTTTACAAAAAAAAATAAATTAATTGAACATTAATAGTTTTGTGAATAAATCACATTTGTTAAAAACAAATGAATGGTAAATATAATCTTACAAAAAAATAGTGTTAAACAAATATAATCAGATCATGTAGTTAATATATCTAATTAACTTAATTATTTTTGTGAGTAATAAAATTAAGAAATACTAAAAAATAAATGATTCCGATTATAAAAATATATTAATAAAATAAAATATTCAATAAAGTATAATATAATTCTACTTTAAATCCATTTTATTTTATAATTATTTACATAAGTGGCTTTCAAGAATCCATTCGGTCAAATTTCTTTCAGTCAATTTTTTTTTGGGGATGAATAGCATTCCCGAGTTTTTAATGGACAATAAACTTCACCAATAAATGGTATTTTCAAAAAAAATACACTTCAATGTAACATCTCAGTTTGAATTAATCTTAACAACTACTTTCAAAATGTTTTAGAAAAAAAAGAAAGAAAGAGGAATATATTTTAAAAATATGTGTTTTTAAGGATCTGAATTTGAATTAATCTCAATTAATAATTCTCATTTTTTAAAATGTGTTAGAAAAGAGAAAATACATTTTAAAAAATATAAGTTATCTTATTATATAATTTTAAATCTTGAATTAGAGATCAAAGGAGAATTAAATATCAAAAATATTTATCCCCTTTGAGTTGCCAACATTTCTCATTCAACAGAGAAAAACAGTTTTTTTTATAAATAATTTTACAAAAAAAAAAAGACAATTACAATTTAGTGCATTGTTTGTTTAATTGACTTTAAAAAAAAAGGGAATAAGGCTAGGGTACATCCTTATTTGGCAGGAATTTGAGAGTAAGAACACATGGGAGCTTTGTCATCTTTTTTCTCATTGGGTTATCTTATTCATTACTACGTGAATATATATTTTTTAGACTTACACAATTGGCGTCGTCTGTGAAAACAACAAAGTTTAATAAGGAAGATAACTCTCGCTAGATCATTCTTTGAACGACAATAAATCAAGCTCTATTTGCAAGGAAAAAAAACAAAATCCCTTTTATCTCTTGAATAATGGCAACAGAGCTTTCTTCTTAGGGGAAAAGTAGAAAACAAAATCTGAGACTCAGGATCGGAACTGCTAAGTAGCAGGACATGAATCACAACAGTGATATCTACTGACTCTATTCGGCATATGATGAGAAGCTTTGTAGATGAAAACCAAAATCCCTTGCTATGGGCTTCAACATATCATGCTAGAGTATATTTGGATGCAGAGGCTGTTGCAAAAGCGAAGGCCAAAAGAGAAGCTTCAAAATTAGCTGGTGTTTCTCAACTGCTACCAAAGGATGAAATATCTAATGGTTATATAGTTGGAAGACCTCATACCCTTCCACTTGAAGTTGATTATAGTTCTGTTGAATTGATCCATCCAAATTAGATGGCCATTGAGGGGTTTAAGGCACAACAAAACTCTAGCTCGATTAGGTACTAAAAACCCTAGCGTGCTTGGATATCAATAAAAGTTTTAGTTTGGCTAGGCATAAAGCCCTAGCACGCTTAGGCATCAATAAAAATTCTAGCCCGCCTAGGCATAACAAAACCCTATCTCGGTTGAGTACTAAGATTCCTAGCCCACCTAGGCACAATAAAATCCTAACTCGACTAGGTGCTAAAAGCCCTAGCCTGCCTAGGCACAACAAAATCCTAGTTCGGCTATGTACTAAAAGCTCTAGTCCAATAAAACCCTAGCTCAACTGGATACTAAAAACCCTAGCCTACTTAGGCACAACAAAGCCCTAGTTCGATTAGGTGCTAAAAGACCTAGTCCACCTAGACACAACAAAACTCTAGCTCGGCTAGGTACTAAAAGTCCTAACTTATCTAAGCATCAACAAAGTCCTAAATCGGGTTAGGTATAAAGCCATAGCTTCCCTAAGCATAAACAAAGTCCTATCTCGGCTAGGCAGAAAGCTCTAGCTTGTTTGGGCATCACAAAGTCTTAGCTCAGCTAGGCGAAAAAGCCATAGCATGCCTAGGTATCACTGAAAGCTCTAGCTCGCACTGAAAGCCCTAGCTCGCCTAGGCACTAAAAGGCCTTGGCTGGGCTAGGAACTGAAAGCCCTAGCTCAGTTGGGCACTGGAAATCCTAGATCGGATAGGCATCAAAGTGACATAGTTAATTGAGCTTCCTGACATAAACTTGAGATTCCACATCCTCCTAAAAGAGCATGTAGAAGCCGAGGGCTAATTGTAGGGGAAAAATCATAAGGGGACCAACCCCTGTCAAACCCAACTTAACACTCCACCTGGCCATCATGGGTTAAGAGACAACATTCCACCTAGCCATCTTGAGCTAGGAGGTGATGTGACGACACCAAAAGGTCAACTCCCTCTGCCCTTACACATGTGTTCATTCACTTTAGTAAAGGCATGCATAGACACCCTCTCTTATTATTCATTTTTTTCTCCCAAACCTCATTTAACTTGAGCATCAGAGGGCCTCCTGTCAGCCACCAGCCGAAAGGCTTATTATGCAGCAATCCAGTGGTAGGAGTACGTAGGGATTTCATCATCTTCTTTCTTGTTGGGCTCTATTCTTCATTACTATGTGAGTTGCATTTTTTAGGCTCACACAAGTTTTAAATAAGAGATAAGCAACGCCACAGAGAATGCTACAATGCAGAAATAAAAATTTTAAATTATTTTCTTACTTAATAGAGTGATAATTTCAATTACTTACCTCATAGTAATTAAAAATATGAAAAAATGGTAAACAGTCTAATTTATATGCTGCTTATTATTTTTCATTTAGCTTAAAAAATTATAATAAGCAAAGTCCATTCTCATAAAAGTTTGAACGCGCTAAATTCTTTTGGAACAAAAATACCCTACAACAAATAATTTTTTCAGTACTTTTTCAAAATGTGTATAAAGAATATACAGATAATTTTATCTGTCTTTTATTGAAAGTACATGCAAATAATATAGATAAATTTATCTATTTTATTGAAAACACGCATAAAGAATATAGATAAATTTATCTATTCATTTTCAAAATATGTATAAAGAACACGGATAAATTTATCTATTTCTTTTCAAAATATGTATAAAGAACACAGATAAATTTATCTGTTTGAATTATCTATGCTGATATGCAAACAGATAAATCTGTAATAATGCAAACGGATAAATTTATCTGTTTGCATATTAAACAAATGAATGTCAAATAGATAAATTTATCTATTTGTTATGCAAAACAGATAAATTTATTTGTTTGTAGGGTATTTTTGAGAGAAATCACGCAATTGAATTTTACGCGTTAAAATTTCTGTTGATAAATTTTGCGTGTTAAAACTTATTCTATTGGACCTTTGGCTGAAATTTTCTTAAAAATACTATAAATTTTTATGTTACATAATTTTATTATTGGGAGATTTGCTAAGCATTCCTATTTTGAGTACTTATTTAGAGATAAGTTATATTTATTTTTTTATTATTCTATAATGAAAAATCCCATGTGTAGATCGATTTGTATTAATCGATTTAACTAAAGAAACTAAACGCTGCAAATAAGGTTAAATAATCGAACACGCAAGTAGATAAGAAAAGAATTCACAGTCACACATAAGACGACAATTTTTACGTAAAAAATCTCAAATTGGGTAAAAATCACAAGACCACTTCGGGTTAAGAAAATCAAATACTATAATATCGTTGGTTATAAGAGAATTTTACAAACCAACGTTAAATCTACAACCAAATATTTGAAAGCATACTCCTGCCAAATCTACGTACACCAACTCATGTGCTTGACCGTCGCTGGAACTCACCACCGAATTTCAGATGCTGACGAATTTCAGATGCTGACGAACTTCTCCACCATACTTTAAACACTTGAGAATCCGCTCAAACACTCCACAAACATGAACAGATCATTAAAGATTTGATTATTTTGATGAAGTTCTTAAATGCGCAGAAGCTAAATAATCATCAAGCTTATTGATTGGCTTGTGAGTATGTTGAATTAACTTAAGAAATCTCCTAAGTGGCTAGGGTTTCAATATAAACATATGAGGCACTAAAATATATGAAATCCTAACTGTCCTATTTATAGCTAGTTACCAAAATCCTAATTCGTTGACAACAATTAAAAACTATTATTGCCGGTGACCGCTCAAGCGGTGAATTTTTTGTTGCAGGAATTTGTTACAGAGCCAGAGATATTAAGGGTCACTTTTGACCGCTATATCGGTCTGTTGAGCGGCCTGACACTGATTACTGTATTTTGATATTTTTAACTCCGTTTCTTGTTTTACTGAAAAATAAAAATATACTTCTAATAGACAAAGTGTCAAATATCAAGGTATAAAATATAAATTATTTTATTGATAATTTATCACAAATTTACCAAACAAAAAATGAATATTGGTAAAGGCAAAATTCTTAACATATAAGATCGTATTTTAAAAAATTATTACTATTTTGAAAGAATTTAACCCTAATTTATATTTAACTCTCTCTCTCTCTCTCTATCTATC